>CM032332.1:28299869-28559869 GCA_019022515.1 Quercus aquifolioides | reverse complement strand
GGAAATTCACATCGGTAGTCAACTGTCGTGGGTATGCTCCCACCACCACTGGCAATGTAATAGTACCTACAGGCTGTACCTTCATTCCTCCGAAACCTACTAAAGGCGAGTGTACTGGGCGAAGCTGATCTCGTCCAACCCTCATCTGCTGAAAGGCAGGATAATATAGAATGTCTGCTGAACTTCCATTGTCTACCAGCACTCTTCTGGTTGTGTAATCAGCAATAAGCAAGGTGATAACAATAGCGTCATCGTGAGGATGGTGGATTCTCTCAGCTTCCTCGTCCGTGAAGGTCATCGCCTGCTTGTCCATGGGCTTAGCCCTCGGTGACCGTCTAGAAAGTTGGACGCTCTGCACTTCCTTCAGGTATGCTTTCTTTGTTTTGGACGATTGTCCAGTTATACTTCCCCCTATGATGACTCTTATTTCTCCGAGCGGCGGTCGTGATGATTCCTCTACTTTCCCCTTCAATTTCTCGTCCTTATGATCTCGTCCAAGGAAATTTCTCAGCTTCCCTTGTCTAATAAGATTCTCTATCTGCTGCTTCAAATCAAAGCACTCATCCGTATCATGGCCATGGTCTCTATGGAAGCGACAATACTTGTTCCTATTGCGCTTGTTGGGATCTCCCTTCATCTTCTCCGACCACTTCAAGGAAGGCTCGTCCTTGATTTGCATAAGGACTTGCTCGAGTGGCACATTCAAAGGGGTGTATTGTTGATTCCGCACTGAAGGACCTGCCTTCTTCTCTCGGTCTTTCTTATCTTCTGTTCGTCCCTTCTTAGGACGAGGACCTTGTTCCGACTGGCGCATTGGGTTGGCTTCCACTCTCTCAACTCTCTTCCTCTTCTTGGCTATGATAGCATCCTCTGCATTCATAAAGCTCTGGGCTGAATGAACGAGTTCAGCCATGGTCTGAGGCGCCTGTTCATATAACTTGTGAATAAACAGGTCAGAATGAACCCCATTGTGGAATGCCGACAGAAGGAGCTTATCATCCACCTCGTCCACTGCCAAGGCGTCCCTGTTGAACCGCGTGATGAAGGACCGCAAACTTTCATTTTCTCCTTGCTCTATGGTTAGCAAGCTAGACGAAAAGCGTTTATGCCTCTGCCCACCAATAAAATTGTTAACGAACAACTTGCTTAACTCCTCGAAGGACGTCACTGTATTGAGAGGTATTTTGCTAAACCACACTCGTGTGGGCCCTTTGAGGGTGGTGGGGAAGGCTCTACACATTATCTCATCAAGAACTCCTTGAAGGTTCATGGTAGTCTTGAAAGTGGCAATATGGTCAAAAGGGTCTCGTGTTCCATCATACGAGTCCAAGGAAGGCATTCTGAATTTCGGAGGCAAGGGATGGCTATTGATAGAGGCTGTGAAGGGAGAGTCTGTTCGGTGAACTAGGTCTTCCACGGGGTTAGTCCTCCTCATGTTCTCCCTCATCTCATCCATAACTTTCCTTATCTGATCTACTTCCTTTTCCAAGTGTGGTACCCTTCTGGGAATGGTACCCCTTGATTGGCTCTCCAGTTCTGCATGTCTTCCATCCCCTTGACTCTGTCCAGGGTCCTCTCCATAGGCCTCATGCTGTTGGCTCTTAAGGGTAATCTCCCTTCTCAATTCTTGGTTCTGGCAAGTCAACTCTGCCATAGCGGCAGCCATTGCTTGCACGTGCTGGCCAGGAGGGGGTTGCATGGCTGGTGCAGATTGTTGGGCACGATGGGGATTGCTGGAAGCATCTCTACTCTCTTGGGGGCCAAGACTGGTAGCCCTTGATCTGGTCCGGACCATTTCAACCCTTTTGTCGGAGAAAGAAATCACGGAACTCAACAAATGAAGTTTAAACGTGACAAACAATTCTTCCCCACAGACGGCGCCAACTGATAAGTTCTAAGGGATCAGTGGGCTGAAAAGTCTTCGGATGTTGTAGATCTTGAAGGCCAAGTCCTGAAAAATCAAATTCAATCAGAGAAAGACCGGTGGAGGCCGGTCTAGGGTCCTCCGATGATAAAGTCAATGGTTTGAAGTAGAAAGAAGAGACTTCAGAGACTTTACTAATTTTTTATCTAGAATTCTAAGAGAGAAAAAAAGGTCCCCTTACCTCTGCGTAGAAGGGTCTTTATATAGTGTTAGAAATCAGTTATTTCTCCTATCGTCGTAGAGTTTGGAGGATTCAGAGAGTAACTTCCATAACTGTCATAGGAGTCACCTCATCGGGACCTGTGTTGAGATTCAATCAATACGACTCTTCAACATGACTCTTGGTGAACCTCGCTCGTCCATCATCAATGAAGGACGAGGTTCACTGCTTGCTCGTCCTTCATTGGACGAGTGAATGGAGGATGAAAGTGCTCGTTCTCCGTTTTGTACATCGCTATGGACGGCAGTATGGACGAGTAGTTGACTTGGTGTTTTTCTTGCACCATCAGTTTCATTGACTCACCTTTTTTATGTTGATAAAATATTGAGTGTTGCCGAATTGAGGTTTTGAATCCCAATTAGTGGGAGTTGTATTAGATACATAAAAGAATAATATTTAAATAGTCCCAGTAGTAATATATATTAAGTGCTAAATAGGATTATTTTATAGAATAATTCCTATGGCCCTCCATTGTCGGTAAATAAAGGTTCTATTAAATTAAAATTTTGTTGAAACCAAAAGGATAGACTTGATTTTGGTTTAGTAGTTCCTCTTGTTTATTTCTTAGGAAGATAGGTGTGTGTATGACTGGTGGGAGTGTGTCTAAAATAGCAACATGTTCATGCTAGTACATATATCACATTCAAATAATGGTTTGCACTTAACCAAATAAACATGACCACTAAAATAGTGTAAAACATGTTTGATTTGGAGGCAAAAAGTAAATCGAGAGTCATAGATAAATTAAATAAAATTAGAAACATGAGATGAAATCGTGATGAATAGTATCTATTTGCCTTTATATGGTGTGCACAGTATATTTCAAAAGAAATTATTGGAGCATGCAAGGTAAGGGTTCCCGATGCCCACTTCGAACTATTTATGAATATAATTGTTATATTCTGTTCTGGGAATCTATAATATTTTGTTCTTGTGGGAGGTACCATTAATTATTCAAAAACTTGAATATGATGGATATATGTATGTGAAAATATTATTTTATATTATTTTGCAGATCCATTATGACCAATTTTAATCCTTAGCTAAGATTTGGATGAAAATTGATTGTCTGGACCAAACTATGTAGATTGGAAAAGGAACTTAATCATTGTTCTCACTGCTGATAAGATAGCTCATGTCCTTAACACTGAGGCACCAGAACTTGTTTAGCTGATGCCACTGAGGTGCAGAGAGATGCATTTAATAAGTGGCATGAGGCTGATGAAATGGCTAAATGCTACATATTGGCCTCTATGACCAATGCGTTGCAAAAACAATGCCAAGGCCTGGTTACAGCACAAGATATGATGCTGCACCTCAAAGAGATGTTTGGAGAACAAAGCAGAAGTGCACGACAAACTGCTATGACAAATCTCATGTCCACCAAAATGGTGGAAGGAACTCCAGTTCGGGAACATGTCTTGAAGATGATTTCTTTCATCAACGAATTGGATATGCTTGGTGCAGAAATTGATAGTGAAACCCAAGTTGATGCGATCCTAGCATCTTTACTTGATTCTTTTAATCAGTTTATCATGCACTATAACATGAATAAGATGGTAGTGACATTGTTAGAGCTGCTGAATATGTTGAAAGCAACTGAGGATCTCATCAAGAAAGAAAAGCCTACTGTAATGTTGGCTGAAAAATCTGATTCTTCTCTTAAGTTGAAGCCTAAGGGTAAGAACTTTAAGAGAAAAGGGTCTCAGTCGTTCAATAAGGCTCAAGGTGACAAAGTGAATAAGGACACTAAGAAAAAGAAAGCAAAAGGAAATTGTTTCCATTGCGGTAAGCCTGGTCATTGGAAGAGAAACTGTCGCCATTATTTAGCTTCTCTGAAGAATGACAAAACTGCAGAAGGTATGCCTAATTTGCTCGTTATTAAAACAAATTTAATGGATGGTCCATTTGATTCTTGGTGTGTGGATTTTGGTACAATCTCACACATTTGCAATATGTTGCAGGGGTTCAAGGAGACCTGAAGGCTAAATGAAGGGGAGGTGATCCTAAAGATGGAGACTGGTGCAACTGTTGCAGCCACTGCCATTGAAACTTTTTATTTGGAATTATCTTCTAGTAGAACTCTTGTCTTAGAGGATTGCTTATATGTGCCAGAAGTGCGAAGAAATTTAATTTCAATTTCAAAACTTGGTTGTTCAGGATATTCATTTCTTTTTACTTCTAAACTTGTTGTTAAGTTTAATAATAAATTTGTAACTTCTGGCATTTTACAAGATGGTCTTTATTTTTTGAGTTCTATTGATAATTCTATTAATTGTGTTGAGAATGATATTGCTGCTAGTGTGTTATCTCTTAGAAGAAAAAGAGATGTTAATCCTACCTATTTGTGGCACTTAAGGCTTGGTCATATCAATATTAACCGAATCAATAGATTGGTAAAGGATGGGCCATTGAATCTTTTGAAGGTAGAGCCTTATCCAATTTGTGAGCCTTGCTTACAAGGGAAAATGACCAAAATTCCCTTTACAGGAAAGGGAGCTAGAGCCACTGATGTATTAGGATTAATACACACTAATATTTGTGGTCCTATGAATCACATGGCAAGAGGTGGTTTCTATTACTTCATTACTTTTATTGATGATTATTCTAGGTATGGTTATTTGTACCTAATGAAACATAAATCTAAATCTTTTGAAAAGTTCAAAGAATTTTGTAATAAGGTTGAGAAATAGGTTGGAAAATGCATAAAAGTTCTTCGCTCTGATAGAGGAGGAGAATGCCTCTTGGATCAATTTAAGGAATATCTAAAAGAAAATGGGATTATTTCTCAATTGACTCCCCCTGCCACACCTTAACATAATGGTGTAGCTGAAAGAAGAAATAGAACCTTATTAGATGTAGTTCGTTCTATGATGAGCATGTCAGAGTTGCCAATTTCATTTTGGGGTTATGCTTTGGAGACTGCTGTTTATTTATTAAATAGAGTCCCTACCAAATCAGTTCCTAGTACCCCATATGAGCTATGGAATGGTAAGAAACCAAGTCTAAATCACTTAAAGATATGGGGTTGTCCAGCACATGTTAGAAAGTCTAATATGGATAAGCTAGGACTAAGGAGTGATAGATATTTATTTATTGGCTATCCCAAAATGTTTACTAGTTTTTATTTTTACAATCCTAGTGAGCAAAAGGTTTTTGTGAGCAGGAATGCTATTTTTCTTGAGAAAGATTATAGCTTAAATGAAAGTAGAGCAAAAGTTTCTCTTGATGAACAAACAAAAAACCCAATGGCTGAGTTGAATGAGAATAATGAAGAGCAAGTAATAGTGTCTACTGAACCAAGCAAAAGACAAGAGACTCGTCGTAGTAAAAGGACTATCAGGCCTCCAGTTAGACTCACTTTGTTAAATGAGATTTATCTAATGGAGTTAGAGGAGCATGATAATGATCCTTTTACTTATCAAGAAGCAATGACTGATAAGGATGTTGAGAATTGGAAAAGGGCCATGGAATCAGAGATGGACTCAATGTATACCAACCAGGTCTAGACCTTAGTAGACAAACCAGAAGGTATTAAGCCTATTGGTTGTAAATGGGTCTACAAAAGGAAGATAGGACCTAGTGGTAAGGTGGAGACCTATAAAGCTAGGCTAGTGGCAAAAGGGTATAATCAAAAGGCTAGAATTGATTATGAGGAAACCTTTTCACCAGTAGCCATGCTAAAGTCCATAAGGATTCTATTGTCAGTTACTGCACATTATGATTATGAGATATGGCAAATGGATGTTAACACAGCTTTCTTGAATGGACACATTCGAGAAGAAATTTTTATGGACTAGCCAGAAGGTTTCATATCTCATGGTCAAGAATCAAAAGTGTGCAAGTTGATGAGATCTATATACGGCCTAAAGCAAGCATCACACAATTGGAACATCTGTTTTGATGAGGCAATCAAATCATTCGGTTTCTCACAAAATATGGATGAACCTTGTGTTTACAAAAAGGTTAGTGGGAGCACTATTACATTTTTAGTTCTTTATGTAGATGACATACTACTCATTGGCAATGATGTAAGAGCAATGTCATCTATAAAAGTATGGTTATCTAGTCACTTTGCAATGAAAGATCTTGGTGAAGCGTCCTATATACTCGGAATAAAATTGTTTAGAGACCGAAAGAAAAGGTTATTAGGACTTTCACAAATCAATTATATAGACAAGATATTGGCTAGGTTTGGCATGCAAGATTCCAAGAAAGGGTTTTCACCTTTTAGACATGGAGTTCATCTCTCTAATCAAATGTGTCCTAAAACACAAGAAGAGAGAGAGAAAATGAGAATTTGTCCTTATGCTTCGGTTGTAGGAAGTCTCATGTACGTAATGCTTTGCACTAGGCTAGACATTTATTATGCAGTGAGCATTGTGAGTAGATATCAATCTAATCCAGGTTCTGGGCATTGGACAGCAGTGAAACATATCCTTAAATATTTAAATAGGACCAAACA
Source organism: Quercus aquifolioides (assembly GCA_019022515.1). Classification (NCBI taxonomy): domain Eukaryota; kingdom Viridiplantae; phylum Streptophyta; class Magnoliopsida; order Fagales; family Fagaceae; genus Quercus; species Quercus aquifolioides. Next base: position 28,553,260 of record CM032332.1, on the reverse strand, counting down.
TTATTTCTTGGTGTTTGGTGGTGAGGATTTGACTGTCCAAGGGTATACAGATTCAAATTTTCAATCTGATATTGATGATAGAAAATCAATTTCTAGATTTGTGTTCACTCTTGGCAAGGGAGCAATAAGTTGGTGAAGTTGCAATCAAGATACTACTGCAGACTCTACTACAAAAGCAGAGTATATAGCTACAAGTGAAGCTGCAAAGGAAGCTGTGTGGATTCACAAGTTCGTTCAAGAACTTGAAGTTGTTCCTTCTATTGAGTCACCCATTACTATCTATTGTGACAATAGTGGGGCTATTGCCAATGCAGTAGTACCAAGGGCTCATCAAAGGACAAAACATATTACACGTAAATATCACTTGATACGTGATATCATAAATAGAGGTGATGTAGAAATAACAAAGATTGCCTCTGCCAATAATGTTGCATATCCACTCACAAAGGCATTGTCTCAAAAGGTGTTTGAGAAACATTTAGAAGCAATGGGTATTAAATACATGTATGATTGGTTTTGAGTGCAAGTGGGAGATTGTTAGAATTATTTGCCCCTCAAAAACAATACTATGCATTTTTATTTGATAATAAAAATTTATTTTCACATTCATAACTTTATAGGTATATTTCATTGTTTAAATGTGGCATGTGATGTCACCTCTGTAGAAAAATCATGTTAATGGTTAAGGAAACAAAGACAGGGAGTAATGATTTTTCATAGATTATTAAATTGTTCTAGGCTGTGGATATTAATTGAATATTACCACTGAAGCCTACACTTGTTGTGCTGCTATATGATAGGATGATTTACTCCATCATTAGGGTAGTGACTTTAAGCAGACAAGTGGGTGTAATGTAACAAGTACATACACTGAATTGGATCCGATCAAGGACACCTTATGGTGCGATCACTGTTAATTAAAAGGTTGTTCTATCACAATTTTTCTATTGTCCTCAAACATGAGGGGTTTGTGTATATTTATTTATTATGCACATAACTTTGACAATGTCAACTGGTGATGCCAATTTTAAAGGCTATATACAGACACGTTGGGTTATGTGTGTAATGAGTAAAATATATAAATGCTCAACAATGAATCCACCAATCTTTAAAGAAGATAGTATATTCAGTTGATTTTCATATTGAAGTTGGATTCAAAACAAAACCGGCCGGTGACATTTTTCGAAAATGTTTTTCATATATATAATATTGTATATATATATATATATATATTTAAAGAGCTTTTTAAAAATATTTTGGAGTCCAATAGAAATTATGAAATCAAGAAATTAAGGGTTACATAAGCTAGGGACATGACAGTGATATTAATCCAGTCCTAGTGGCTTGTGGGAATATAGTATGGTGGAAGGACATAGATATAAAATTGTAAGTAATGGGACCTCATTTGTAATTCTCTAATCTTTAGGGGTCAATTGCAATGTGTTGATGGACATTATTGCAATCTGTAGAAGTCCAAATATTTTCCTGATATGGTTGAGAAAATTAAGGAATAATTTTGGAAAGAGTTTCAAGATAAGTCAATAACGTTTAAAAAAAGTTATTGATGAATCCTACGGCTAAAGATTAGGATCCCTAAGGATCCCACGTCCAATCTCTCTCTAGGGTTTTAGAAGTCTTAAATATAAATAAGATTTTAAAAAATCATATTAGTGGTTGGCCATCAGAACTACTGAGTGATACTGCAGTCTTCTGAAAACTCAAAAGAAATAGAGAGAGATGTGAATACCTTGGGAGGCAACACACTTGGGTTGCTAAGAGAGGTACGCAATTTTTGTTCTATTTAGAATCCATGGTTGTGTGTTACAACGATCTTTAAATGAAAATATAAATTTTTTTTTATTTTGCTTTCGCAAAACTTTCAAACGCATCTCAAAGCAGGGCCCCAACAGGAAGTGATGACCTCTAACAAGTGCCAATCTAGTGTGGTGTGAAGCAAAGCAGTAGCGTCGCCAATAAGCTAACGGATGAGTGCCTGGTTACCACGAGAAAAAGAGCCCCACCATTTCTTAAGCTTCCTCTCATGGTACTCCTCCCTCTCAAGCTCAACTAAAGTGTCATAAGAATGAGCGCCAAGAACCTCCATGAGCAAGTCCTAATCAATCTAATAGTATGATGAAGATCTGTGCAAAAAACGATGAACAATGATGTTTTCTAAGTGTTTTGAGTGAAGAAAAGGGCAGGAGAAGACCCAGGAAAATTGTAGAACTAAATGAGCTGGGGCTGGGCTGATGCCCAGCTTTTAAACACACATCCCCAGGAGGCGGCCCTTGAAGGGTAGGGCTACTAGACCTCAAGAAGCATGCAGGGGCTCTTCAACCCCCCCAAGCATAAACCCAGACATTTTTTGACACTCCCCGCCCCCCAATTTGACGTGCTTTCGAGCACCTCGAAGCAAAGATTCCCTTATTTTAATGCTTACCGTAATGCATGATCGACCCAACAATGAACCAAATTTTTGGAAACTCTCACTCATGCATCCGAGGCAGCACAAATCCTTCACTGGGGCAGTTTATGTTTGTGCATCTCAATTCAACACCTTCGGATATCTTGAACCTCATTTTCAACACCCAATTCGCCCGGTTCAGGGGCCAATTCAGCCCCGGTAGTCAGAATCTGCAACAGAAAAACGCTAGAGCCCGATCTCAACTGTACTGCAGCTTTTCTAGCTTATTTGGAGTACAATGGAAGTTGTTTCCCGGGAAGGTACCTCAAGAATCCCGTTCTTGGATTTCTAGCCCACTTAGGTAATAACAGGAGCAATCAGTGCATACTGCCTCATGGCGCGTCTGAGTTATCTCGTTTGGAGTGTCCGCACTCATCATCAGCATTATGGGCCCACAAAGCCGAGGCCACTTACAGCTAATCTACAGGCTCAGAACCCCGCAAAACCCTAAACTCGGGCAGTTTATTTTGCACAGTTCTTTCCCCCTTTTCGCCCAATATACGAGAATGGGTCCGTCCCACTGAGGATGTATCTTTCATATCGAGAATCACATGAAGCCCTAAACTAGGGTAGTTTATTTCATACGATCTCTCTTTTCTTTCTCCCCCCAACGAGACAATCATTGTTCAAAAGCCGCTGTCAAATTCGTGAAATTGCGGTGCAAAACAAGGGGTTGTGACACAAGCCAATAGGAAGCCACCGTCCACAATGAAAATGTGATAGTATGTGCACACATCGGTAGCCCTCCCAAAGGCAGTTCCCAGATTTATACAAGTAAGTCCTAATCAAAGGCATTGTCTTTCATACACATCAGTGGCCCTTTCAAAGGCGTTTTATCCAGAGTTATACATGTAAGTCCTAATCAGAGGCATTGTCTTTCATACACATCTGCAGCCCTTTCAAAGGTGATTTACTTGGAATCATACATTTAAGTCCTAATCAGAGGCATTGTTTCCCACATACATCAATCGCTCTTCTAAAGGCGCATCCCAAGAATCATACATATAAGTCCTAGCAAAAAGGCATTGTTCCATGCACACATCATGAAGCAAAGAGATAATATCATACATCAAAGCCCACTGTGGGGTAATACAGTACATACATGTCCAAGCCTACTGAAAGGCGATGCATAACATACATACATAATTGGCCCATCATGGGTCAATGTCTAAAGAATATTTGGAAAATACATGCCCACGCAGGGGCTACATCGTGCTACAACAAATAGCTAATCCTATGGAGACTGATCACCACCAATAAACTGGTCTGTATCATCATCATCATCATCACTATCATCGTTGTCTACAAAAGGGTCGGTGGAAGGACCTGCACAGTCTGAAGTGCTGGGAGCGTACCTTGGGTCCTGCCTGGGAAGGCCTCGAAGCCTGACCAAAAGAACCCCAACCACCGGGTGGGCCTCGAGGAACTGGTATCTACCTAAGCTCGAACAGAGGAATGATGGGCCCCCGGCCTGGAATCTCAAGGGCAATCGAAACAAGAAGACTAGCCGCACGTAACTCTCTCGCCAAAAGCATGGAATAGCCCTGATACAGGGCTAGCTCAGTCTGAAACTGACTCCACTCTCTGTCCATCGTGGCAGCTCACATCTCTCTATCTCTCTGCCAGATCTCCCTCTCCCAAGCTAACGCCCAAGCAGTCTCCTTTTGCATGTGCTCCTCTCTACAGTAGATAAGGCCTCAAGCTCTATCACTCTGGCCTCAGTAGTCTCTACACGCGCTCTCCACTCTGCCTTGGTGGCCACCTAAGGACGAATCACACCTCCCAACACTCTACCTCTGCTCACGAGGACATCTCCAATGATAGGCCCAACAGAGGACTCTACAAACCAGGTGGAGTAGTCTCTACTCATATCCACATAAGCATTGAAGGCGCTTGTCGCATAATCTAGATCATCCAGGACTATGGCCTCGAACGATATACTATAAAGGGGCAGATCCCTAAGCACTCCATAGACTAGCATAACCTGATGGAATGTCCTCTCTGCTAGAAAGAACTCCCAACTCGTCAGGGCCCAAAACCAATGTTGGATCCTCGACTAGCCCATGGCAATGGTGAGCTCTGGCCTCCTCAGCAATGCACCATCAAAAGGATGGACTATGATCTCATCCCGAGTGACGCAATCCAAAGCTGCAAAAATAGTGACTGGCTGCACTACTACTACCCTCGTGATCCTACAATGAACCTATGCATATGCTCGAGGGTATGCTGTCAAGGACAAGCCGGTATAATATGGCCGCAAGGTTGGGATGTACTCATATGACCACCATGTTAATATCTGCCAACATCCCTCCAAGCTCCTGAAATCTCGTTGAGAAGCCCGGCTCAGGAAAGAAATGAAGAAGCCATAGGTCAATGACCCCCAGTCGTATGCCTTAATGCCGAAGACTACTCCCATAGCCCACAGCAGTTGACAAGTCAACACAAATCAGTTGTTGCCCAAGAAGCAACTACCGAGGAACCATAGGAAGCACTAAAGGGGCCACGTTCTAGGGAATACTACGTTGCAGCCACTCAATACGGATTTGTGGTGATGTAGTGGGCCCAAAATATCCCCTCGTCTCTGCAATCAATGGAAGGGGGATGCCAAAGAGCTCGCTGGCCATCTCGAAGGTCATCTCCTCAGTCGGAATTTGGTGGCCATAAAACTTGATGCCCAGAATAGCTGTCCAGTCAAGAGGGAGGACTGCGTACTCCCCGCAACTCAAATGGAAGGTGCCTATCTCAACATGAAATCATCATACCAAAGCCTCCGTAATCCCATGCCTCATGGTGAACATGTTGGAAAAATACATGTTTTGTATCGCATACAAAACATACGCAGTAGAAAATGAACGGATCTACTTCATTCGCAATTGATAACATGTGCTATGTAAGTTTCAGAATATAAGAACAAGAGAGTGTACCTTGGTGTGGTGAATTTCAAAACAAAGATCGGAAGTTCTTGAGAAACTTTTAATCTTTACTCCAATTCCAGTAACGCCCAAGAAGTATGGTCTCTCAATCAGTTTCCAAGAGAGAATAATAGAATGGCTTTTTCTCACACATACAAACCATTTCATAAAGATTTCTCTCAATCATGTTACTTACAAAATTCTGTATGTTTCTCCCTTTATATCTAACTGATTATCTAATTGGGCTAACCTTTTAGGCCTTTCCAATTGGGCTTAAGTGTGTGACTTGGAGTGGGACCAAAAGGGACCAATAAGACACTAGCTCCAATGAGCCTTGGGATTTTCTGTCAACTCTTGACAAGTCCAAAGTTACCATTAACTATATTTAATACCACTATATAAATATAGTTGCACTCTAGGCCTTATCTATAAATTATATCTCAAGACTTTATTGTACATGCAACCCTTTCATTAAAATATTCGTAGTAATACAAAGTCATGAATATTGACTGCCACTTTGAAGATTACTACATCTTAATCCTTGAGTGCCCGGTTTAATCCTTTCATGTTATTCATCATATATTTATGAAATCCAATTTCATAAATATATACTTTAGTAACTCTTTACTAAAGTGATTGGGCCCAACTCTCTGAATAACCAAACTCATTAAACTTATCTCAAGGGAATATTTTATATCTCCGTTAAAAGATTATGAATTCCATCTTGAGAATATATGTTCCATCAACATTAAATGCAGCTGCCCAACATACTGAGGTTTTGACCGTGACTTATAGATCTCACTCCTGATATATCAAAGCAACCTACACCTCATGTTTAGGTCCATTATTCTCTCAAGATTTAGAGTTGATGTAAATAGAAGTTGTGAGATTTATTATTCATTTGACAATCGTTAAGAGAATAATAAATCTCACAGTGGTCCAGTTCAATATGTCTTAACTCTAAAAACATATCAACATATCAACTAGAAGTCTCCACTTCCATAATCAAGACAAATCATCTTAGTTGATATGTTATAGTCTTCGCAGATGAAATGCCCAATTTCATCACCGACTAAGAACTAAAATTCTGAGTTTACAAAAAACTGGAGATTTATATCTTCTGTGACTTTTCACATAAATCACATACTATGCATCTCATGGACTAAGATAATGTCCCATTAGTTCATTAATAAATAGTCTCATATAATTAAACAATTTAATTATTTATGACATGCCAATAAATTGGATTTTAGGGCATAAACCCCAATAGAATAGGGGAATCCGCAGGAAGTCCTCAAATCCTTGCTCTTTCTCAATAGCGGATAGGTCCTAGGAGCGAACAACAATCGAAAGAAAGTGGACCAGGTGCCTCGACCTCGGAGCTTGTCGCCCCCTGCATTTGAATCAAAAGCTTCTTGTTAGCACATGTATATAATCGGAATCTAAATGACCAAGGAGGAAATGCAACATACCTCTCTCCTCTGCGCTGATGTGGAAGGATGATCCTTCAACCCATGCTGAAGGTGAGTGTCTTGGATACCTCTATCTATGGTCTGAGTGCAAGCGTTGGCCCCGCCCTGATGTGCAAAAACCTCGATCTCGGACTGTGCCTCTGAGTGCCAAACTCCGATAGGACCTCCGGCCTAGCAAAGACCTCATCTACGTCTATAGGATGCCATCATCTCGCACCGCTCCTCTGGAGGCCCTCCTCCCTCTAACCGGCCTGTGCCATGAAGTAGCCCCACTAGAAACAATGTGGGACTCAAACGAAGCATTGGCCATCTCAACGAAACATCATCTCCTAGACCTGGTCCCCATGAGTATACCACTGAAAGGCCTGAGGCCATCACCCCCGCAATCAAAATGACTCTGCAAAACCCAGGCCGCCTGCTCACCAGTTGAAGCGGTCATGTCATTAGAAGAACCGTCCCCTGGCAAGTGGCATAAATAAGGGCCTTCCCCTGATCTCCCCTGGAACTCACTCTCTGAGACATAATCTACAAAACAGCAAGAAATTCAAACATCAGTGGTAAGCCCATAAATAAATGGCAATGCAAATGAACTAACACTTTTTCTAAACATATCAAACAGGTCTATGTCAAGTACATGTTCTCACAAAGAAGGTAGATTTTTATGCATTTCTACAGTGGGTGATAGCAGCCGTGTCGTATGCTTGCATTTCTACAATAAGTGATAGCGGTTGTGCCGTATGCTCACATTTCTATAGTGGGTGATAGCAGCCGTGTCGTATTCTCACATTTCTACAGTGGGTGATAGCGGCCATGCCATATGCTCGCATTTCTCTAGTGGGTGATAGCGGCCATGCCGTATGCTCGCATTTCTATAGTGGGTGATAGCAGTCGTGCTGTATGCTCGCATTTCAAGTGAGTGATAACGGCCGTGCCGTATGCTCGCATTATATAATGGGTGATAGCAGCCATGTCTTATGCTTGAATTTCTCTAGTGGGTGATAGCTGACGTGCCATATGCTCACATTTCTACAGTAGGTGATAACGGCCGCGCCGTATGCCCACATCCCTTTTTGAGGTAATAGAGACCGTGTCGTACGCCTCACGCCATCACAGTTATCAAGTTCCCAAAGAAGTCCCGAGTTCATGATCTACAGTGGGTGATAGCGACCGTGCCATATGCTCACATTCCTTTTTTAGGTAATAGCGACCGTGTCATACGCCTCGCGCAATCACAATTACCAGTCCCCAAAGACATACCAAATTCACATCTAGAGTGGGTGAGCCGTATGCTCACATCCCGCTTTAAGGTAATAGCGACCATGTCGTACGCCTCACATCACACAATTTTCGAGTTCCTAAAATGTTTCCAAGTTCCTCATCTACCGTGGGTGATAATGGCCATGCCGTATGCTTACACTCTATATCAGGTAAGTCCCCTCACCTATGTCCCACTTTATTTTTAGCATCTAAATTTCCACATATTTGCACTCATATGGCAATGACAAAAAATATACCCATGCATTTTTCCTAAGACAACATGGCATAAATCATGGCAAAATATATGCTTATGAAATTCCAAAAAATAAAAAATAAAAAAATAAATAAATAGCATGCATCTCTAGTGGTACTGCTGCTAAAATTTTATAGAAAAAATAAGAGAAGAAAAATGGACGTTGACCGCAAGTGCAGAATAAACAAAAACAACTGACTGAAATGGCAAACTGAAGCTAAAAGCATGGACCCGCTAAGCTCTAAGCACTCTAGGAAATTTTGTGGAGAGTGAGGAGTAGAAATGAGATGAGAAATGAGCCAAAAAGGGGTCCAAAGACCTTTTATAGGTCTGGGCTGCCTAGTGGCCCTTGCCTTTTATAGGCCCTAGGCTACCTAGTGGCCCTTCTAGGACCGCCGGGTAGGCCCAGCGGCCCTATAAGTGCTACCAGGTAGGTTGACCAGTCAACGTTGACCAGATCAAACCCTTTAAAAAAAAAAAAAAAAAAAAAAAAAAAACCTCTCCCTTCTCCTCTCTTAAAGCTCAGAGGCACGTTCGAAAAATATTCCAATAGCAGTCGCAGCAAATCGGGCCAAGTAGGTACAGTCCGATCTCAATCCATAAGCAGTCTCCGCACGTAAATTTGGGGGCAACAAAATTTGAAATCACGTTCTTTATCCGACACCTCTCATTGCACTTAAGATATCAGATAAAGAAAGGGCAGCTGTTGATACCGTATTTTGTCCGCCCTCGATTTGCATGCCAGACCCCTAAAAATCCAAAAATAATATTCTCTCTACGGGGCCATGAGAACATCTAGAATGACATGGTGCAACCCGTTCGGGCACCGGAACACCTAAAGTGAATATTTCCGCCAAAATGACCAAAACGCCCCAAGTATACCCTAGGTTTAACCGAAGGTCAAACGAGGTCCAAAATTCCACAAAACAACGTTTTTCATAGATTTACACCAAACCTGAGCTTCTCAGAGATTTTTAACAACTTTAACCAAGTTTGACCCAAAGTCATCTTGGATGGGCCCGAAAACCCTAATTTTGATCTGGTTGCCAGAACAGGTTGAAACCAATGCCATTGCGAAGATTAGTGAATTCTCATTCCAAAAACTATTTATGGGTCAAAATCGGAGTTAGAACGGCCGAGATATCATGAAAACCGAGATGACGCACCGATCGAGATGACGCACCGATCGATGCACCGCAAACTTTAGAGAGTCATAACTTTTGATCTGACTGTTGGATTTTCAGGTTCCACACCTTTTCAGAATCAGTAAGCAAATATATTTCCAAAGGTACCTAGATCCACACTTTTTGAGGGCCTTTGAAGGGCCGCCACCTCAAAATTCACGCCCGGGGCTATATATAGCCCTAGGCACACCCCAGAAAGGAAAGATTTTTTCTGAAATTTCCCCCTCTGCCCAGCTTCTCTCTACATTTTTTCTCTCTTCCAAACACCACAAAAACACCCAAAAACACATCAAAGTCTCTTGATTCTTCCCTCTTCACCAAGAACACAAGTTATTGCTTTGGCACCCAAGCTTTCTTTTCTTGGTTCTACACTTTGGATTTGGGGTTTAGGGGTGTGGATGTAGCTTTTTTTAGCTATCATCCACACCCCTAACCTTCTAAATCTCTTTCTAGCATTCATCTTGTTTGTTTTGCTTGAATAACATGAATAATTGCTTTCTTTGACATGTTTCTTGCTTCATCTTGTTTCTAGCATGTTCTTAGCTTAGATTCATGTTTTTTTATGCTTTCTCGCATGTTTATTTGTCCTGATCTATGTGCTTTATGGTTTATTCCATGCTTTCTATGCCTAAACCTACCTTTTCCATGTGTTGTTTGGCTAGATCCACATGTTCCTATGCTTGTTCACATGCTAGTCGTTTAGATCTACATGTTTATGCCTTATGCCATGTTTTTATGCTTAGATCTATGTTTTTACATGCTTATATGTTTAGATCTACATGCTTAGGGTTTTATGCCATGTTTCCCATATTTTGTTCCTCTGTTTGCTCTATTATGATGTTAGGGTTATATGCTCACATGCTTGATATCATGTCCATGGTTATGCTTTGCTCGAATCTATGTGTTCGTATGCTTTTCGCCATGTCTTATGCTTAGATCCGCATCCATACATGCTTACGTGCTTGGATTCATGTTCTTCCATGTTTATGCGCTAGCTTTCACATGTTCAAACACGTTGTCATGCCTATGCCTAGATCTATGTTTTCACATGCTCAAGTGCTCGGATCTAGGTTTTCACATGCTTGTATGCCTAGATCTATGTTTTCACATGCTCATGTGCTCAGATCTAGGTTTTCACATGCTTATATGTCTAGATCTATGTTTTCACATGCTTGCGTGCTTGGATCTATGCTTTATGCCATCTTCCATATGTTTGTGCACTCCATGCCATGTTTGCATGCCTAGGCCTAGACTTGTTTGTCATGCCATGTGCTATTGCAGCCCTTTTGTTCCTTTTATTGCACTTTCTTATGTTTTGGCCTTTTGGTTCGGACTCAATCTAGACCCTATGGTGTTTTTCATCATCCATACACCTTGGCCCACATCAAAGGGTTTGGATCGGACTCGATGTGCTTACCATGCTCTCTTGTGCCACCCATTGGCTTTATGTGCATCTTTACACGCTTGTTTACATGTTCATGCATGAGTCTTGCTTGTTAGTGTGTCATCCATGCTTTAACACAATGAGGCTATGGACATCCGATCTAAACCTACATTTGTCCCTCGTGGACACTACCTCTTGTTTGTTTGCTTGCTTTCTTGCCTTGTCATCTTTCTTGTTTGTCAGTTTATCTTGTTGCTTGTCATGTCTCTCACCACATGCTATGCTTGCCATGTCCAACATGCTTATCTGCTTTATGCCTGCTTCATGCACACTTTACGCATTTTCCTTCCATTGCTTGTCTACTGGCTTCTTGTCTTTGCCTTTGCATGTACACACACGGAGAGAGGACACATGGAGCTAGGGCACGTTCTCCCAAGCGCAAGCAAAAAGGGCGAGGATGCATGCACGTGGATATAAGCCGAGTGGCTACAATCAATAGGTTTAGGAGTTTAGTTTTTCCCTTTGGTTATGTACTCTTTTAAACCCCTTTCTTCCTCCTCCCTTTCTCTCTTAGATGGGTTGTATTAGGTATATCATGTTGTGTACCATTCGTCCTTATCTCTAGAGTATGGCGACACCTGTTTACTTTCCTGCACCTATATTTTGGGCCGCGCTTTAGGGATGTAGGAATTTACTTACCTGCTCTGTGTGCTAGCATTGTGCATGATGCATGTATATATATACCTACTTGCCCCTTTCCGGTGTGATTGTCACGATCCGTGTCACCTAAGGCTAGCGATGCCTAATTTCCACCGTGAAAGTAAGGTGATTTCTCACTAGATTTTTGCAGTGGAAATTTGGCACTTTGCTCAAATGCCTTAGGAAAGCATAAATTAGAACCACACCTATTCAAAAGCCAAACCTCAAAGCCCCCATGCATGCTAAGCCCCCCAAAGCCAATGCCAAAATCATGTTTTTACTGCCAATCTCCAAAAATTAAGGTTTTATCAAAACAAAGGACTGTCCTTAGACAGGCGTTGTGGGGTGCCTAACACCTTCCCCACACGTAACCAAACTTTTGGACCTAAGAATCAAGATTTTTTGCCATCCACATTAGATTAGGAAAAATGCTTTTTTCCTGAACCTAGGATCGGTAATAAAATCAACTAGAAATAGGTGACCAATCACACCTTAGAAAAACCTAATGATTGGTGGCGACTCCACTTACCTTTGGTAATCCCTTAAAATTTGGCCAAGATTCCTGCCATAATGCCAAAGGTAGACCTACCTTCCTCCACCGAGAGAAAGAGCACCCAAAGCTCCACACAACCAACATGCATATACATCGAAAGGGCCCTCCAACGGGCCCCACGCACGTGGGAGCTGTTGCCACAGCGGGTGGTCGAACGAAGGCATGGCGATGGCAGTCTTTTCCGCTTAGCCAATCTAGGCCGAGCATCGACATTAACCAAACGCCTTCCATTCTTTTCTCAAATCCAAATTGGAGAGGGGATGTGTTTTCTTGACTTTGGTGGTGCAATGATGCCTGAAAAGGAGTCCCTTTTCATTAAGTCCAAGTCCCATTTAAAAAGGTACTTTCTTTTATTTTTAAATGTTCTTGGAAAATCTTTAAATCCATTTTAATGAAGGCCCAATTAGAGCATTAGCATTAGGGAATGCAAATGCCAAATGTAAGGACAATTTGGCATTTGCATCCCCAAAGTGCTTTGCATCAAAAAACTCTAAACACAGGTATTGCAAATTTTTTTACAATACTGCTACAGTACAATTCTAAAAGTAGAATTGTACTGTAGCAGTATTGTAAAAAAAATAATATTTTATGATATTTTTACCCCAAATTTTTCTCTCATCTCTCTCATTTTTTCTATTCTCTTCTCTCTCTTCCTTCTCTATTTCTCCATTTGCTCTCTCCTCTCTTCAGACCCAAACACTATCACACACCATCCTCTATCGCCGAAGCTTCACCAAGCCTCTCACCCATCTCCATCGCACTGTAGCTCAACCGATTCACCCTTACCCATCTCCATTGCTGAAGCTTCACACAGCCTCTCTCTCATCTCTCATCGCACTATAGCTCAACTGATTCACCCTCACCTCTATCGCTAAAGCTTCACACGACCTCTCTCTCATCTCTCATCTCACTGTAGCTCAACCGATTCACCCTCACCCATCCCCAAATCCCTTTGTCGATTTACTCATCTCATAAGCCCAACACTCTAGATTTTGGGTTAAGATTTTGGGTTTAAGATTATGGGTTTGGGTTAAGATTTTGCAAAACCGAAGCTCCGTCGGTGTTGGGGGATTCAGCTCCGTCGGTGTTGGTGCTAACTGTAAGGTGGGTTTTGATCAATGTATTAGAGTTTTTTGTGTTTGTGTTTCTTTTCTCTCTCTACAAGAAAAAGAGGGATTCAGCTTGTGTTTGTGTTTGGGTTTTGATCAAAAAATTGTTGTTGATGTTTGCAGAGGTGAGATTCAGCTTCATCACGAGGGGTTTTCGCTCTCTGGCACAGGATTAGCATCTTCAGAAAGTTTGCTCAAGTTCATCTTCAATTACCAGTAAGTTTCTCTCTCTATCTATTTCTCTCCCTTCTCTCTTTTCTCTTTGTTTATGTACCCCTCTGTAAAACCGTTCTTTGATAAGCTTTTTTTTCCCTCACAAATCATTCAACAACTCCTCCTTTCTGCCAATATCCCAATTTTATTAGATAATCGGTGTTCATGTATTCTATTAATATTTGGCTGTGTACAGGGCTAGTATTTCTGTAACAAAAAATTACAATAGTATAGTTGAAATATGTTGATTAGGAGCTGTCAACATATATTGTTTTGATTAGGAGTTGTCAACATATATTGTAGGATGTTGCTATATGTGAGAAGTTGCCACCAAAATATTATGATTAGCTTATACTGATTGTAAAGATACAAATAAGAATTGACTTCATACACTAACTATTTTAAGTTCCCTATTTAAAAGGGATGGTTAGGCAAGAAGACATTGAACAATATGGTAATTACTTACAAGGGGATTCCGATTTTGTGGAACCATTTTTAAGTGTGTCTCAAAATCCTTCAATGCCCATCTAGTCTTTACCGGAAGTTGAAATTGTCACCTCTAGTTCAACAAAACGTGGTGGCAACTTTAGTGTAGATGAGGACCTCCTCATCTCTGCATGGCTTAACATTGGCATGGATGCTGTGCATGGTATTGAACAAAAGGGTGAAAAATTTTGGGCGAAAATTTGGGAATACTTTTGCGCGAACAATACTTACGGAACCACACGTTCTAGTTCCTCCCTATCAAGTCGATGGGGAAATATTAATAGGGAGACAAGTAGGTTTGCTGGGTTCATGGCTAAAGTTGAAGCCCGAAATAGCAATGGTGCGACTGACGAGAACAAGGTATAAATTATATTGCAATGGTGTCACAATATTAATTTCCTTTATAGTTTCAAGACTCTAATTATTTTATTAAAAAAAAAATTAGTTGAAAGATGCAAAGGATCTATATAAATCTACACCAAATCCAGCAACCGGCAAAAAAATAGCTTTTGCTTATGAACATTGTTGGGTTGTGGTGAAGAACCAACCAAAGTGGAGTATGCCTAAGGAAAGATCAATAGGGCTCCCTCAAACTCCAAGTTCAATTGATCAAGTTGATAGTAATGATGATGACACAGTGGTGCTAGAGAGACCAATTGGTAGAAAAGCCGAAAAGGCTAAGCGAAAGAGGACAGATGGTGATAAGGGTTTTGATGATTATTTGGCGAAAAAATTGCAATATATTCAGGCATCACATGAACAAGACAAAAAGACTCTTCGCATCAAAGCGGATAAGATTCGTCTTGAAACTATTAGGGAGGAGGGAAGAATAATGTCTTTGGATACAAGTGGCATGAATCCAAAAGAAAGACTTTATTTTGAAAATCTCAAAGATCAAATCCTTGCAAGACAAGTTGGGTTTGACCCAAGGAACATGTAGATGTCTTGTCATAACCTTATTTTGGTAGATGGTTATTTTAGGGTTGGGGTTCGGCATATGTAGTTGCCATTTTGTTTCAACCTTATTTTGGTAGTGGCTTATTTTAAGCGTAGGTTTGGAACGTGTAGGTGATGTATTGTTCCAACTTGATTAATTGGCAGTAGGTTGTGCCACTTATGTAATCACATCATTTTTGCTTATATGAAAAACTTATGTATTTTCTATGTTTGATATCATATCTTCTACCAATTGGTTGTTCCAACTTTAAGTTTGTTTTTAGTTTTATACTTCTGTTTAATTTTTTCTGATAGTTATTTGCCTGCTAGTATCTATTTTAAGTCTATTTAATTCTGTTTTAAGGGTGTTTCTTTGGCTGTTTATGATAGTTAAGTTTGCTAGCTATTTATGTGGCTGTTTACTGCTGTTTGTGTGGCTGTTTGGTGAGATTAGAAGCACTCTAGATGGTTGATACAAGGTAGGGGGTGGGGGGATAAAATGAAAAAAAAAAAAGAAAAAAAAGAAAAGAATGAGAATATGTCATATGGGTGAGATATGAAGATCAAATATGCATCATGTATTACTAAACAGTGAAAAGTTGAAGGCTATTTGAAGAGAGGGAAAAAAATAAGCAACACAAAACAAAATGAAATCAATACTAACATAGAGACATGAATATGCTGATTTTCTAACATAGAGAAAGGACAACCCCTTCCTTCATCCAAAATAAGTGATTATGCTGATTTTCTTATATAACTGTTGTAGCTTTTATGGTTAAGTATAATGACCCATTTGCTTGTTAATTTTAAACAAAGGTTAATAAGAAATGGATAGATAGATATGTTCTTGGTCTCCTGGCTCTAATCAATGGGTCTGTGGATTATTATAGGCAACTTCTTTTGCATTTTTTTTTTTTTAAATTCACAAATTGACTCTAATGAGCATCCCCCTGTTTTGTTCTATTTTTTATTTCTTCAAATTGCACAGATAACCATTTTATCCTCGCTAGCATTTATGTAATATTGCACCCTGCATATGGAACAAAAGAAAATTTGTTCTGCTTGAGTAAATTCAAGTGTATGGAACACTAAGATTGTCCACAAAAAGGTGAACAAGATCCTTTTTGAAATTTGTTCTGCATTAAGACAAAAGTAAAACAATGGTGCAAACGTGGAAGTAGTTAATGGGGGTCAACTCCCATCAGGCTCTGCCATGCAAAAGCTCATGTTTGGCACTATGACAGTGTTTGATGATGAGCTAACTGAGGGGAATGAGCTCAGATTAGGATTGCTTGGAAATGCACAAGGGTTCTATATGGTGAGCTCAGAGGATGGTACTAGTCAGACCATGGCTTTTACTGCTATGTTTGAGAGTGGGAATTATGCTGATAGTCTTAACTTCTTTGGGGTACATAGGACTGGTGTGTCAGAGTCTCAATTAGCTATCATGGGTGGGACTAGAAAGTATGTTAATGCAAAGGGATTTGCCATAGTTAAGAACTTCACAGATTAGGCCAATCAACAACATGAGACTGATAGGGTGGAGACGAAGTTGGAGTTCACCGTTTATATTTCTTACTAATACGTTTGTGTTTGAAATGTCAAAAGTCTGTTATGGGGCTATTTTAAGTATGTTTTAAGCTATTTAAGTGTGTTTAATTTTTCTGGTAGCTGTCTATGTGGCTGTTCACTGATGTTTATGTGGCTGTTTTATGTCTGTTTCAGTGGCAGAACTTGCCAAAATCTGTTATGGGGCTGTTTTAAGTATGTTTTAAGCTATTTAAGTGTCTTTAATTTTTCTGGTAGTTGTTTGTGTGGCTGTTTACTGCTGTTTATGTTCTCTAAACCTTTATTAATTATTTTCCTGTTCAATAATAGTGATAATTTCCTAACATTGTTGTCTTCAAGGTTGTCTCTGCTATGGGTCGCTCTCTTTTTAAACAGTTGCTTTTTGATGACTCAGATGAGGATGAGATAATGAGGCGAATTCTTAAGGGTTCAACAATACGACGTAAATGTCGTCGGTATATCGAACATGATCGTTTGGTAGGCCATAAAAGACTTTATCTCGACTACTTTGCCGACACACCAATATATCCTCCTAATTTATTTCGGAGGAGATTTCGGATGAGTCGGTCTCTTTTTCTCCATATTCAATCTGAGGTAGAAACTTATGAATCTTACTTTATCCAAAAAAGAGATAATGCCCAAAAATGGTGTTTATCTTCTCTTCAAAAGATAACAGCTGCACTTAGGATGCTTGCGTATGGAGTTACAGCTGATTTTATGGATGAGTATGTGTGGATTGGAGAGTCCACTGCAATGAAAAGTCTGAAAAACTTTGTTAAAGCGATGGTTTATATTTTCTCCAAGGAATACTTGAGGTCCCCAAACAACGAAGACATTGCTAGACTTTTAGCCAATGGGGAAAGACGTGGATTTCCAGGGATGCTAGGGAGCATTGATTGCATGCATTGGAAATGGAAAAATTGTCCGGTTGCATGGAAAGGTCAGTACTCTAGTCACATTCATGAGCCAACCATTGTTTTGGGAAGCAATGGCATCATTTGATCTTTGGATCTGGCATGCATTTTTTTTGTTACCTAGGTCAAATAATGACATTAATGTATTAGAACGGTCTCCTATATTTTTTGAGCTCGAACAAAGACGTGCTCCTGCAGTTAATTACTCAATCAATGGTCATGAGTACACAATGGGATACTACCTTGCCGATGGCATATATCCGAAGTGGTCAACATTTGTTAAAACAATTCCATCTCCATGAGGACACAAAAAAAAATTATTTGCAAAAGCCCAAGAGGCGAATAGGAAGGATGTAGAGCGTGCATTTGGAGTGCTTCAAGCAAGATTTGCAATTGTGTGTGGACCTGCAAGGTTTTTCCATAGTGAAACACTTCAAGACATCATGAAAGCGTGTGTAATTCTTCATAACATGATCGTTGAGGATGAGCGAGATGTAAATGAAGTGGTGGAATTAGATTATGAGCAAATTGATGACAATCCTACTATACAACTGTCACAAGAGCACACAAATACATTTACAGAGTTCATTGAAACCCATCAATGTATTCGAGACCATAAAAATCATTTTCAACTCCAATCAGACCTCATTGAGCATTTATGGCAATTACAAGGGGAGTTGTAGGAACTTAGTAAGTGTGTGAGTTATGCATGTGGTGTTTTATTGTAATTTGATATATGTATGAGTCTTCTAAAGACAACATTGATAGTTATGTATGTGGATTTTTAAAGTTGGCAGGTTGCATGTATATATATGTATGTGGACTTTTTAAGTTGGCAGGTTGAGTACATTGATATTTGGCAGGTTGCATATATATATGTGTGTGTGTGTGTGTGTGTGTGTGTGTGTGTGTGTGTACGTATGTGGATTTTTAAAATTAGCAAATTTGAGTAAATTGATATTTGGCAAGTTCTTTCTAAAAAAAAAGAAAAATTGGCAGGTTCAATATGTATGTATGTGGCAAGTTCAAAATTGGCAGGTTCAATATGTTTGGAATAGTTGTTGAATTTGAAAGGAAAAAAAAAAAGTTTGCTGGAAAAAAATGATAAAGGCCAAGGAAAGAAATGTGACCACTGGAATCAAAATCTCAAAATCACTATTGGGAAAAAAATTACTATTGTAAAGCCCAGGAAAATGTGACTGTTGGAATCATGCCAAATCTGGAAAAAAAAAAGTGACAATTGAAAAAAATAATAAAGAATGATTAAAAAATAATATTTTAATAAAAATAGAGTTTTGGGATGCTGGAGGTATTATAAAATGGTATGGTATAATGATAAAGTAGCTTTTTGGAATGGTAAAATAGAGTAGAATTGGAATTTTCCAATGCTAATGCTCTTACAAAGTCGCTCCCATTCATGGACATTGCCTCTTGTTTCATTAGGCTTTGGTGCATTTACAATGATGCTCTCATCTTACTCTCATGGGCTTTCATTAGAATGTACTTAGAGATTTTTAACCCTTTGTCTCAAACATGGGACCACAATATATTCATTGCCTTTGAGCTCTTCCTTTTTCATTTCATCATTTTTCTTTTTTTAAAGTAGCCCTTTAGTTAGAATATATTGTAGCCTTCCTCTTAAGGTCCATGAAGTTCTCATCATTTTGGGCCTAGGCATACAACAAAGAGACCCAAGATTAGGGAAATTCATATTGACTTTGTAGGATTTTGGATGCTAAGTCCATAGCATACTTGTTATCTTAGGGCCAAAGTCCTCTTTTCAAAAGGGTTTTTTGATTTGGGCTTATGATAGCAATTAGGCTATGGTCTTATGAAACTTTCAAGTTAAGATATACCTTTGGATTAGGGGATAAACCTCTTACATGTGAGAACCTCTTTTCTTTTATCCCTATTGTCTTAAGGTATGCCTTAACTTTAGGGTCATCCTTTCATTTTTCACATCTTTTATTTGTCCTTTAGAATTAGGTGATCACAAGATATATGATTGAACAAACAAGAGATTTAAAAAGGTACCCTCTTTTGATAGGATCTAGGATCTCTCTGAGTATGGGTAGGCTCCTTAAGGCTAAAGAGGTAGATAAGTAGGTCACTCACAACTAGGTGGGCCATGATTCCAACCGAAGGCCTAAGTGGACCTTTGTGGATTGGTGGCAAACTGTTAATGTACTCAAAGCCCATCATAGGCAATGGCACACATTATGAGTTGATGGGATGAACTTCAAAAGACTTGGGCCCGAATGGAGCCTTCCATCTTCCCACTCATCACCAACCGAGGTAAAAGGACAAAAGAACCAAGTGATGTGTGTGCAAATAAGTATTGAGTAAGCATTTATTAAGGTTAAGACATAGGACATGTGGGAATTAAACTCAATATCTCTAGTAGAGTCACCACTTGGACACAACAGGGAGTCGCCACCTAGTTTTTGCAATGGTCTAAG
Source organism: Quercus aquifolioides (assembly GCA_019022515.1). NCBI lineage: Eukaryota > Viridiplantae > Streptophyta > Magnoliopsida > Fagales > Fagaceae > Quercus > Quercus aquifolioides. The sequence continues at coordinate 28,533,396 of CM032332.1, read as the reverse complement.
AACCATATAAATAGCATCCTTTCGAGGAAGGACCTTTTGATCTTACTACCAAAGATATGAGTTCAGAGTTAAGGTACGATCTTGAGAAGGTGTTAAACACCCAAAATCGCTCAACCCTAAGGTTGACTTCCCTTCATTGTGTCTTATGTCTTAACTCTATTAAAGGCACACTCAATATTGTTATTCTAACTCGCACACACACACTAACATTCATCTAACAATCAACATGGCATAAATCATCCTGAAAGACCTAATCATACATCTATCATGGCAATCAACCAAAGCCTAGTATTCATTTAATCATGCATCTCATCACATCATAGACCCTAACATACATCTAGTATACATGTCACCTCATCCTAGCATTCATCTAATCATGGCATAACATCCCAAACAAGGCAGCAACAAAGACAAGGCAGTAAAAGGGCATGGTAATCAAGCATATGTCATAACATATATTACTAACTCTTAAACATGAAATCAAGCATCAAACAACACAAAAAATGCATGTTCATACTAATGCATGACTTACATCACTTACCTTGCAGCAACTCAGCACCTATGACATTATGCATGAGCATGTGAATCCATGTTTATGGTATCAAAATAAGACAACACAAGAAAAACCCTAATTCTAACATGTGAAAGCAAACAAGCAATTAAACATGTGAAACAGAAGCTTAAGAATACAAAAACATGGAAAAGAGCCTAAATAAAAGTATTACATGTGAAAACAGAAGCAAAAATAGATGAAAATAAAATTAGGGTTTTTGGGCTAGTTTATGCGCACACATGAACAACCCTGCGTGAGCATAATCAAGCCTGCGTGCGCAGGCAAGATTATGTGCACATGGTTTTCTACCCAGAAATCCTAAAACACGACAAAGACTTAAAACATTAAATCTAACATCCTAACATGCTTTCTAGACATACAAATATGTAAACCTAGACTACATAAACATATTATAACATATTACAACAAGAAAATAAAGCAAACAGAAAGATTAAAGTGCACAAAGGAAAAGAAAAAGAAAAGAAAAGTTTAGACTTAGATACCTCAAACAAAAGCTCTTCATGCTTGATTTTTTACAATTCCCCTCAGTCAAATCTATTCACAATTCAATAAAAGAGTGATTAGTAATCGTATACTCAAAGATCAAGGCCAGAAAAGGTCCTAATCAAAAGAAAATTGACTTGAGAATGTTTTGTGAAAAACTCCTTCTTTGATTCACTATTTCTAGTGAATCTTAATGTTTTCTCGTGGGTTTCTGTGTGTTTTGAAAATATACCATGTAAAGCTACTTATAGTGTGAAAATAGGGATTTGGAACAACTCTCAAACAATGTGGGATTCGTTCTAAACCTCATCATAAATGCAAAAAAAACTTGCCTTATTTATGTTTCTAGAATATGCTTTGCGTGCCCAGGCTGATTCTTGCGCGCACATAGCGAGGGTTACCTTGTCTTTATTTTTTCAAAAATAGATTTATTTTCTCATTAAGAGTTATATTTTTTATTTTAACATTTTTCAAGTAAATTTAACATCTTATTGGGCCCTAAACCAACCTTGGGTCTTAGAATTCAACATCATTGGGGAACGAAGGCCTGAGTCGTAAGGGGTACAAAATGCGGTGTCTACAAGCACACAAAACACTATCTATGGCAATAAACACAAAGGGTCAAGGATCACACTTAGGTAATTAAACCAAAACAAATGTACCTGCTCTAATACCAATTGAAAGCTCAAATAGTGTAAAACACTATAGCTTGTTTAAACCCCTAATTTTAAATTACGGCTTAATTACTTTTACTTTAATTTATCTAAGTGTGGAACAAGAGTAAATGATATGCAATAACTAGAACTACTCTCTAAGCCATAACCACAAGCAAGCAACAATAATAATAAAAAGACTCGGTGAAAAACCTCTCCGCGACCCTCCAAGTTGAAATGATCCATTAGTGAATAGGTTGGAGTACAAGAATATAAAAAGACCCCTTCAAGCCTAATCTATCAAAAGCACTTGAGCCCTCCTAGCTCCAGTTACCAACGGACTTCTCGAAGTCTTGTCTTCACTAGCTTCCCAAATCCCATAATATCGCCCAATTGCATCTGCCACAACTCACTAGTTTATTTTGGCAAATCCTCAATACTTCCCAAGCACCAAATCACTCTCTACACTTTGAATAGGTGTGGGTTGTGTTTGGGTATAAATCTCCTCTCAAGGTATAACAATGGGAGAGGGAAGGAGAAGAGACTACAAGGATTTCTTACTTAAGGATGAGTTGCTCTCTCTATAACAAGGTGGGTGTGTTGTAAAAACCCCTCTAGGGTTTTCTTCTAAATAGTTTCCTTACAATTTTGTGGGTAATGAGGGTATATATAGTAGGGTAAAGAAGAGGAAAGGTCACACTTAAAATCCAGCTAGTCAGTGTATCTCACGGGTCATCTCACGAGTTGGCCAAGTTACGAGTGACTCACGAAACATACTGACTGTTGAACTTCCTCATGCACTCCTCACATGGCCTTTCGTGGGTGCTGCAATCCCGAGCCAGTCGCAAGCCAAGTTGCGAGATCAACTTTCATGAGCAATCTTCACCAACTTAGTACTAAACCCATTACAAATAAATCCCATAAAATACAAGGAAATATATTAATGAAATTACAACACTTTTTGTCATGGAATAAAGCTAACATAAATGTTATGTGAAAAACCATAACTTAATAACTAGAAACTGAGAAGTGGGGAGAGGGAAAAGGAAGAGACAAAAATTTAGAAGTGGGTTGGGAAGACAAGGTGAAGGACTAGAAAGAGGAGTTTATCAGATTGCTTGGAAAACCGTGTATCACTATAACAAATTGCTTGGAAATCATGATTTTAGTGGGAAATGAGTTGGCTTTTTTCATTATTTATTTAAATTACTTTGTAATCTATATATATAATAATAGGTAAAACTAAGAGAAACTCAAATTAGAGTTCCAATTTTGTGCCATGTGTCTAGATTTATGTGGGAACCACACCATAATTATCCTTCCAATTGTTCAATTCAAATCTGAAATTGGAGTCTAATTTTGCTCCATCTGTCTAAATTTAAGTGAGACCATGTTATAATTATCCATCAATGCCCACTTTCATTTAACCCAAATTCCTTCATCTCCTACTCAGCTAACAAAGCATCTTACTAGTTACTACATCGATTCAGGAACCTTAATATACAGCTCTCCTCTTTTTCAATGAATGCTATGGAATTTGAAAGGGCTCTCTCAGGATCAATGATGCATGCTTTTGGGTATTTCTGTACCTTATATAGGAAGAGGTTCTCCTTCTATTTCAATTTTAATTTTCTTCTCCTTTCTCATGGTTCCTGAGCCCTCCAACTTGCTTACAACTTCACCAAACCGCACAACCTACCCAACATCTAATCGCTGGAATTGCTACAAGTAAAATTGTTTATGTTAATTTGGGGTGTTTAATAGGATTTAGGTTTTGCTGTTTTGGTTGGTTGGTTTTGATTTAAGAAATTGGTTTAGATTTTGTATAGTCAAAACCCTAATATAGATTCCTTTCAATATATAACCCTCTATATACATTCTATCCCAATTTCAACTTCACATCAATGGCCATAGAAGAGTGACCACTCTCTAACAAACTGATTATTTTGGTCTATTTGGAAATATCTCATGTCTCATTCTTTTAATGTGTTTTGGCTTATTAGAGAAGAGCCAGTTTTGAAGAGAAGTTTGTTGATTCTATGTTGAAGAAAGCTAAGGTAACAATTCCTTACTTATTGTTCTATGCATAGTTTGCCATCTAATTGGTTATCAATCATAGAGTTCAAATACTTTTCTAGGTTTTGTTTTATAGTTCTCAAGTTTCCTTTTTTGTGGTAGGACGAAAAAGGTAGTTAAATTTGCATCAAAGAGATTCTTGGTATTCTTTCATGGATTGACAAATTGATTAATTTTGATAGCAACCAAATTCTAAGATCCTACAAAGGTAGTGATTTTTTAAGATATAATATTTGTTTCGGGTAAATTAGCCTATTTTCTATTGAAAATTACAGAATTTGTTTTACTCTATTTATTTATTTGGTTGGTTGAGAAGTTTTGTTGGTGAAAATTTTTGGGCTGAATCTAAAATTTAATACTAAATATTAAATTTGATGTTTTCTTCTTCTTGTTTTTATTCCTGTCCTAATCTCTCTGTCTCATTGGCAGACTTCAAGCGCAGGAATGGTGCACACAATCTTTCGTTAATAACTATGCAAGTTTGTATTAATTTCATGTGATTTTTTATTTTTTATTATTTTTATGATAGTTAGATAACTATTTGCTTTATTTCGAATTACGTTTGATTTCTATTTACTTATGAATGATATTAGATCTGACCCTCACTTTTACAAAACATAAGGTATTGCATTCGCAAAACTTACTTTCTGAGAAAATTTCATTTCTATTCCATGTGTTTGTCTTAGGTTTTTGTTTTGTGTGTTTTTGGGTTAATAAGGCAACAAAACTAAAGTTTTTAAGGTTGTCTAGCACTGTCAACAACATCACATAATGGTAGCTTAAATTCTTCTTTCATTGTTGATTTTTTTCATTTGCTTTGATTTGTATGTTGGAAAAATTGGTTTTGCATCTCATACAAAACTCACAGCGGAAGTAACACAAGGATCTACTTCATTCATGAAAGATAACATGTAACCTTGAATTCTAGAACAAAGAAGAGATAGCATACCTTGGTGTAGTAAAATTTAAAAAAAAAAAAAGACTTGAGAATACCTTCAATCTTCATCCCAATTCTACATAGTGCCCAAGATGAGTGTTCTCTCAATCAGTTCTTGTGTACATTGATTTTCCTATGGAAAAGTGTATTTCCAAGATTCTGTAGAGAAAAACTATTTTCTCTTCTTTTAATCATATGTATGTTTTAACTACCTTGGTAGTTACTTTATTCTCTTCTACATGGTGCCCAATTTCATCACCGACTATGAACTATATTTTAAGTTTACAAGGAACTTGTGATTCATATCTTCTATAACTAAATCACATAAATCACATACAATGCATCACAAGGACTATGATAATGTCTCATCAGTTCATTTATAAATAGTCTCATATAATTAAACAATTTAATTATTTATAACATGCCAATAAATTAGATTTTAGGGCACAAACCCTAACATTGTATGTAAAGTTGTAATTTACAACTATGTGTTTTGTTGGCTTTAATTTCGTGCCAAATTTGATTGTAATTCTACTCAATCTTTTGTACCCTGTATTTATTGTGGGATTTTATTATAAGGGTTGTGTGATAGAGAGAGAGTGTGTGTGTGAAGACTCAAGCAATTGAATACTGAAAAGTTTTCGCGGGTATCTCGCGACTAAACATCCCGCGAAGTGAACCATGTGACTTGTGTTGGGATTTGTGCCCTAGAATTCTATTGTATGATGCTATGTATGATATTATGTTTGACATTATATATGACATGATGTATAACTTAATATTGTAGTTAATAAAGTTGTTTTATTATCTGAAATAATGGTAACATGAATATTTGGACATTATCATATAGTCCATGAGATGCATAGTATGTGATTTATGTGAAAAGTCATAGAAGATATAAATCACAAGTTCTTTGTAAACTCAAAATTTAGTTCGTAGTCGGTGATGAAATTGGGCGTTTCATCTGCAAAAACTATAACATATCAACTAAGATGATTTGTCTTGATCATGGAAGTGGTGACTTCTAGTTGATATGTTGATATGTTTTAAGAGTTAAGACATATTGAACAGGACTGCTGTGAGATTTATTATTCTCTTAAAGACTGTCAATAGAATAATAAATCTCACGACTTATATTTACATGAATTCTTAATCCTGAGAGAATAATGGACTTGATTATGAAGTGTAGGTTGCTTTGATATATCAGGAGTGAGATCTGAAGTAACAGTAAAAACCTTAATATGTTGGGCAGCCACATTTAGTGTTGATGGAACATATATTCTCAAGATGGAATTCATAGTCTCTTAACGAAGATACAAAATATTCCCTTGAGATAAGTTTAATGTATTTGTTATTCAAAGAGTTAGGCCTAACCATTTTAGTAAGACTAAAGTATATATTTATGAAATTGGATTTCATAAATATATGATGAATAACATTAAAAGATTAAACCGGGTACTCAAGGATTAAGATGTAGTAATTCACAAAATGGCAGTCTTCATTCATGACTTTGTATTACTACGAATATTTTATGAAGGAGTTGCATGTACAATAAAGTCTTGGGATATAATTTATTAATAAGGCCTAGAGTGCAATTATATTTATATAGTGGTATTAAATATAATTAATGGTAACTTTGGACTTGTCAAGAATTGACAGAAAGGCCCAAGGCCCATTGAAACTAGTGTCTTATTTGTCCCCTTTAGGTCCCACTCCAAGCCACATACTAAAGCCCAATTGGGAAGACCCAAAAGGCTAGCCTATTTAGATAATCAGATATATCTAGAGAGAAGCATATAGATTTGAATAACAATAATTGGTATGTATGAGAGGGTTGGACACTCTGAAATTCTCTCTAGAACAAATTCATATATTTGATTGAGAGACCACACATCTTGGGTGTTAGTGGAATTGGAGTGAAGATTGAAAGTCTTCTCAAGAACTTTTGAATTTTCGGTTTTGAATTCACTGCTTCAAGGTACACTATCTTATTCTCTAATTCTGAAACTTATATGGAACATGTTGATAATTGTGAATGAAGTAGATCCGTTAATTTAACTTTTTCGCTGTATATACGAATATTTCTATCAAATGGTCTCAGAGCGGTCTTCAATTTCCAATCTATTTAACATGTTTTGTGAGTTTTGGAATTAGAGATAATAGTTTCATGATGTTAGAAGATTATATGTGCATTTAATTTTCTGCATGGTTGTTGAAACTATGATTTGATGAAAACTGAAATTAATGTTATGATGTTGTTTAAATTTGAATTTAAGTAAGTTAAATTGAACTTTAAGGCTATAGCATCAATGAAATTCAGTTTTGACATCAATTTCTGTCTATCATGTTCATATGGTGATTGTTTATTCATAGAAAACCGTAGAAAACTGTTCAGATTTTTCCTTCAAAAACTAAAAACACGGGTTTTTCGCGGGTTAGCTTCTCGCGAAGTTACTCGCGAGAAATGCTTCTGAAGCACAAAACTTTTCACGGGTAAGCTTTACTCGCGAAACAGTCGCGAGACAGTAGCAAAAGTTTCTGTCTGATTTTTGTGTTTTCAATTTTTGCATGAAAGCATTTTCACGAGATACTCGCGAGATACTCGCGAAAATGCTACTGAAGGGAATTTTGAATTTTTTCTAAGTGTTTTCAAATGTATAAAATGCAAGGCAAAATGTGTAATTAGTTTATGCATATTTACAAAATAAAAACCTTTAATTTAAAACATCTAGTGGGAGAGAGATACAAGGGTTGGATCTCACGGCCTCCATTGTCGGTTTATAGTAGTGTGATTAAATACTTCGCCTTGGCGTATACGCCTTGCTCCCTTCAAAGGGTGTTTAATTCATGGAACTACAGATTAAACTTCTTAATGATGGATGATATGTGTTTTTACATTAAGAACGACCACACTTCCGTGGAGTTACTTAGTGACTCACATTGATTCTAGGCAATGGTGTACACTAGACTAAGTATAATGTTAATCTCCCTTCAGAGCTATGTCATTATTACTTAGAGGCTAAAGGAAAAACGGCAAATTGATTTTGTTTGGTAAGAGTTACCATGATAGCATTAATAATGAGAATAATTCTTACCTAATCATAGTGATTGGTATGACCTCGCTTCCGGGGAATATTAATTGTGGGATTGGGTTGTCGTTGCATATATTATATTATGGTTTTCTTAAGGTTCCATACTATATGTTTATATGCTAAATTGATAATGTCCAGTTTACTTATTATATTTATGTTTATTAATTTCAAATTTGAACATGGCATCATTTAGCCCACTTGTTACTATTCTTAATCAAAACAAACTGACTGGATCCAATTATGTTGACTTTAAAAGAAATTTGAACATTGATCTTACTGCTGAAGAGCATAAATATGTGCTTACTAAACCATGTCCTAACTTTCCTTCATTAGATGCTCCTCCTGAGGAAAAACAACGATATGATCGTTGCCAGAAATCTAATGAGATGGCCAAGTGATACATCCTAGCATCTATCTCAAATGTTCTACAGTATCAAATGCAGGATGTAGAACTAGTTTCAGACATTATGCTAAGTCTGAAGGAGATGTTTGGTGAGCAAGGCTGTTCTGCAAGGCAAGAAACCATGAGGCAAATTTATAATACCAAAATGGCTGAAGGTAGTTCAGTTAGGGAGCATTGTCTTACAATGATCTCTAATCTGAATACATTGGAGGTTTTAGGTGCCAATATTGATGGAGAATCTCAAGTGGATATGATACTCTAGTCACTACCAGAATCATTCAAGGAATTCAGACTCAATTATAATATGAACAAAAAGATTTATTCTTTTTCTGAATTAATGAATGAATTGGTAGCGGCGGAAGGCATCCTTGGTACTTCTAATGTTGAAGCCAATGTAGGTGAAGCTTCTACTTCTCAACCTAAGTCGAAAGGCAAGGGTAAAAAGAAGAAGAAGAAAGACTTCACCAAGCAAGAGGGTAAACAAATTGCCTTAGGGGTTGCTGACAAAGGAAAGAATCTCAAAAGAAAATATTTCCATTGTGGTGAGAAAGGACATTGGAAGAGGAATTGTCCAAAATTCAAGGCTACCAAGAATAAAGGTATGAAAAGTTCATTCCTCCTTGAAATATGTTTAGTGCAGAATCCCACAGATTCCTGGTGCGTGGATTCAAGTTGTACTAATCATATTTGCAATTCTTTGCAGGGGTTCCAGGAGACCAGAAAGCTTAAAGAAGGGGAATTGTTTCTTACTTTGGCTAATGGGAGCAGGATTCCGGTTATAGCCGTTGGAGTGTTTAATTTATGCTTTGAGTCTAGGGTTTTAATATTGGAAGATTGTCTATATGTACCAAATGTTCATAGGAATTTAATTTCTGCAACTTATTTAGGTAAACATGGATATTGTGTTATCCTTAAAGACAATGTTGTAATAAAGAAGGGTAAAGTGTTTATCTGTTCTGGCAATATTGTGGATGGTCTTTATATTTTAACTCCTGATAAGCATGAATTATATAATTCTGAATTAGATAAAGACTCTCTTGTAAAATCATTAAAGAGAAAGTTTCCTTCTACTAATGATGCATATCTTTGGCACTTGCGTTTGGATCATATTAATTGAAACAGAATTCAAAGACTGATCAAAGATGGACTCTTAGAGTCCATTGACTTTGATGAATTTCCAGTTTATGAATCTTGTTTGGAAGGCAAAATGACCAAACGACCTTTTAATGCAAAAGGTAGAAGAGCCCAAGAATTGCTTGAATTAGTTCATACAGATGTGTGTGATCCTATGTCAACCCAAGCAAAAGGAGGTTATGAGTACTTCATCACTTTTACCGATGATTACTCAAGATATGGTTATGTATACCTAATGAGACGGAAGTCCGAATCCTTTGAAAAGTTCAAAGAGTTTAGGGCTGAAGTTGAGAATCAATTGGGTAAACGCATAAAGGCCATTCGATTTGATCGTGGTGGTGAATACCTTCTTGGGGATTTCAATGATTACTTAACACAAAATGGGATTGTATCCCAATTGACTGCACCTAGAACTCCCCAATAGAATGGTGTAGCAGAAAGAAGGAATAGGACTCTTTTAGAAATGGTTAGGTCAATGATGAGTTACTCAACTTTACCAATTTCTTTTTAGGGTTATGCCTTAAGTATAGCAATACATCTTTTGAATTTAGTTCCATCAAAATCTGTTCCCAAAACACTCATGGAATTGTGGAGTGGGCATAAGCCTAGTATGAAATATCTCCACATTTGGGGTTGTCCAGCACATGTATTAAAAGGGAAGCCTGATAAATTGGAACCAAAATCAGAAGTATGTTTACTTGTAGGTTATCCAAAAGAAACTAGGGGTTATTTATTCTATAGTCGTAAGGATAATAAAGTTTTTGTTAGTACAAATGCTAAATTCTTGGAAAATGACTATATGAATAATTTTACTCCTAGAAGTAGAGTTGTGTTGGCTGAAATAAATGAATCTGTAAAAGAACAACCAATAGTTGAAACTAGAGATGATGTGGCTATATTAGATACACCACAAGATACTACTTATTAGATGTCTAGTACACAGGTACCTCGTCGTAGTGGGAGGATTGTTAGGCCACCTATAAGGTTTATAGGTCTGGGAGAAACTTATGAAGCTATCTTAGAAGAGGTCGAAACTGATCCTTACACTTACGAAGAAGCAATGAATGATATAGATGCACATCATTGGGTTAAAGCTATGAAATCTGAATTAGATTCCATGTATTCCAATCAGGTTTAGGATCTTGTAAATGCACCTAATGGCATTAAACCTGTTGGATGCAAATGGGTTTACAAGAGGAAAAGAGGGATAGATGGAAGGGTTGAAACCTTTAAAGCAAGGCTAGTGGCGAAATGGTATACTCAAAAAGAAGGTATTGATTATGAAGAAACCTTTTCACCAGTAGCAATGCTTAAATCTATCAGAATTCTCTTGTCCATTGCCACTCATTATGATTATGAGATTTGGCAAATGGATGTCAAGACAGCATTTCTTAATGGCAATCTTGAAGAAGAAATCTATATGATGCAACCGGAAGGTTTCATAGCAAAGAACCAAGAGCATATGGTATGCAAATTGAAAAGGTCCATTTATGGACTTAAGCAAGCATCTAGGTCATGGAACATCAGATTTGATCAAGCAATCAAATCATTTGGTTTTGAACAAAATCTAGATGAACCATGTGTGTACAAAAGACATCAAGATAAAGTAGTAATGTTCCTAATGCTTTATGTTGATGATATTCTACTCATTGGAAATGATGTAGGGGTAATGTCATCGGTAAAGGTTTGGTTGTCAAGCCAACTTGATATGAAGGACTTGGGTGAGGCTAACTTTATTCTAGGGATCAAGCTTTGGCGAGATCGCAAGAATAAGATGTTAGGCTTATCACAAGCTGAATATATAGATAAGGTTCTAGAACGGTTTAGCATGCAAAACTCCAAGAAAGGATTACTTCCTTTCAGACATGGAGTTCCTCTGTCTGATGACCAAATGCCTAAGACTCAAGAGGAAATAGATATGATGAGACAAGTTCCTTATGCTTCTATAGTGGGAAGTCTTATGTATGTCATGCTATGTACTAGGCCAGATATTTGTTATTTAGTTGGCATGGTCAGCCGATATCCATCAAATCCAGGACCAAAACATTGGCAAGCTGTAAAGCATATTCTCAAGTATCTTCGGAGAACGAGAGATTATATGCTTGTTTACCAGTGTGAGGATTTGATTCCTATTGGCTATACAGACTCAGACTTTCAATCGGATCTAGATTTTAGAAAGTCCACATTAGGATGTGTTTTCACATTGGGAGGTGGAGCCATAACATGGAGGAGTGTCAAGCAATCTTGTATTGCGGACTCCACCATGGAAGCAGAATATGTTGCTGCTTGTGAAGCAGCAAAAGAAGCTGTATGGTTTAAGAAATTCCTTTCTGACCTTGGAGTCATAAGAATTGAGCAAGTTCCCATTACTTTGTTTTGCGACAATAGTGGAGCAGTTGCACAATCAAAAGATCCAAGGAATCACAAAAAGGGAAAGCACATCGAGAGAAAGTATCACATCATTAGAGATATTATTGCTCGTGGAGATGTGGTGGTGTCAAAGATTGAAAGTGCAAATAATCTAGTAGATCCCTTTACCAAAGTCTTGCCTCAAAGGACCTTCGAGTCACATTTGGAGGGAATGGGAGTTAGATTAGTGCACAATAGTCTTTAGGGCAAGTGGGAGATTGTTGAGATTTGTGCCCTAGAATTCTATTGTATGATGCTATGTATGATATTATGTATGATATGATATATGACTTAATATTGTAATTAATAAAGTTGTTTTATTATCTGAAATAATGGTAACATGAATATTTGGACATTATTATATAGTCCATGAGATGCATAGTATGTGATTTATGTGAAAAGTCACAGAAGATATAAATTACAAATTCTTTGTAAACTCAAAATTTAGTTCGTAATCGGTGATGAAATTAGGCGTTTCATCTGCGAAGACTATAACATATCAACTAAGATGATTTGTCTTGATCATGGAAGTGGTGACTTCAAGTTGATATGTTGATATGTTTTAAGAGTTAAGACATATTGAACAAGACCACTGTGAGATTTATTATTCTCTTAAAGACTGTCAATAGAATAATAAATCTCATGACTTATATTTACATGAACTCTTAATCCTGAGAGAATAATGGACTTGATCATGAAGTGTAGGTTGCTTTGATATATCAGGAGTGAGATCTAAAGTAACAGTCAAAACCTCAATATGTTGGGTAACCATATTTAGTGTTGATGGAACATATATTCTCAATATGAAATTCATAGTCTCTTAACGGAAATACAAAATATTCTCTTGAGATAAGTTTAATGGATTTGTTATTCAGAGAGTTAGGCCTAACCACTTTAGTAAGACTAAAGTATATATTTATGAAATTGTATTTTATAAATATATGATGAATAACATTAAAGGATTAAACCGGGTACTCAAGGATTAAGATGTAGTAATTCACAAAGTGGCAGTCTTCATTCATGACTTTGTATTACTACGAATATTTTAAGAAGAAGTTGCATGTACAATAAAGTCTTGGGATATAATTTATTAATAAGGCCTAGAGTGCAATTATATTTATATAGTGATATTAAATATAATTAACGGTAAATTTGGACTTGTCAAGAGTTGACAGAAAGGTCCAAGGCCCATTGGAGCTAGTGTCTTATTTGTTCCCTTTTGATCACACTCCAAGCCACATACTAAAGCCCAATTAGGAAGGCCTAAAAGGCTATCCCAATTAGATAATCAAATATATCTAGAGAGAAACATACAGATTTTAATAACAACAATTGGTATGTATGAGAGGGTTGGACACTCTGAAATTCTCTCTAGAACAAATTCATATATTTGATTGAGAGACCACACATCTTGGGTGTTAGTGGAATTGGAGTGAAGATTAAAAGTCTTCTCAAGAACTTCTGAATTTTCGGTTTTGAATTTCACTACTTCAAGGTACACTATCTTATTCTCTAATTCTGAAACTTATATGGAATATGTTGACAATTGTGAATGAAGTAGATCCCCGTTAATTTAACTTTTCTGGTGCATATACGAATATTTCCATCAACTTACACATGCTGGAATGCAAATAGTCTGGACAAGATGGAGACAGCTGTGTCTCGCGAGTATTTCGCGGGTAAGGCCTTCCCACAAGACACCCGCGTGACATTCTGTTTTGCCAGACTGTCAATTCTAATACACACTTTTTGTGCCTACACTATATATACCCACATTACCCATAAATGTTGAGGAGTGCTTCTGAGAGAAAACTCTAGTCAAACACCTTGAGAGTTAGAGATTGTTGTACCCACAATCCTCTACACAATTGCTTGTGGATTTTCCTCAACTCCTACCTCTCCATTTCCATACCATTGAGAGGTTGATAGCCCAAACACTTACCACACCCTTTCAGAGTGTCAAGTGATAGTTTGGTGCTACTGGAAAGCATTGGAAGAAGCCAAGGATGGCAAATGCAACATGGAGCTTGTTGCGGGATTCGGAGAGCTAGACAAGACACGGTTTCAAGAGGCCTTGTTGGAGTAGGAGCTTGGAGGGCTTAGGTACATTGGGTAGATTAGGCTTGGAGGATCTCTTGCTAACCCATGTATCCCAACTGATTGTCTAGTGGATCGATTACCGCTTAGAGGGTGGCGGAGATGTTTTTCGTCGAGTTCTTCGGTTTCCTCTTCGATAACACATCGGCGAGTTATCTTGTGTTTGCATCTCTCTTCCCTACTCTTTTACATTCCATTTTACTGCTGTGTTGTTTTGATTATGGATTAGAGTAGCTTGTTTGTTTATCCACTTGCATTTACACTATTCCGCACTTAGAATTAAGTTAGTGTAAAATCTATCGAGCCGTAACTTTAATTTGGGGGTCAAACAGCTCTTGTGTTTTTAACACATTTTCAAGCTTTCATTGTAAATGAGGACATTTTTTTGGAGAAGTGAATAATGACTCTAAGTTCATTACTTTTCATACTGATTGTACTGTCGACTGCCTGAATGGAAATATATTAGTAAGATTTCCCTAATTTAATGCCATTGTGATTTTTTTTGTTTTTTGTGATGCACTTGAAGCTTAGAGTTTCTTTATTCAGAAATTGATGGTTGATACTATGTTAATATTTCTTCTTATTATACTCTATGGGTTTTTTTTCCCTTTACTACACAAACACAAACAAAATTCCAATATGTTATTTATTTCTAGAGTTGCCCTGGATTTTTTAAATTTGGGTTGCCAAACATAGGTATATATGATGTAGACTTAAGCCTTAAATAAGTACCATTTGTTATTATCAGATTGTATTGAAATTATGCACCATAAATGTGTGTTATCCATACTTATAAAAAGATTGGCTCTATTCCTTCTGTGCCTACTTCGATAAAGTGGATGTGGTTTTGTAAAGTGCGACTAGGTGCCATCATCAAAGGTTCATTTAAGACTAATTGTGAGACTTTGTGGTATAACAAAATTTGAAAATAATTATATTGAAAGCTAACACAAATCTATCTTTTAGATTTACTGGTTGAAGAGAAATTTCTTCAAAATTGGTTGGCACTGATAAGCAAATGTTCAATGCAGATGTTGGTCTTTTGGAGTAGGAATTTGTCATGATATATGCTTCTTTAAACTCGCTACATTCTTGTCAAGGTAAGCAAACTTCTAAATTTTGAACAGTTGTAGAGATTATAAACAAAAGTGACATGCCTCACATGCCTTCAATTAAAATATCAGGTCTTTAGGAGTTATCTTGCAACTGTACTAAGTATTTTCACCCTTTCATTTGGTTATCCCACTTGGAAGACCATTTTTTAGTTATTATTACATGACTTGTGTTTTGTGAAATTTCTTTAGACATGTGATATGTAATATTTAGTCTTGATTCCCACTTTTTCTCATCCTATTATAGATCTGCATCTCCTCTATAGGACTCAAATATCACATTGGATTCTTGCTTATCACGAGTGTAGACTATGTTGGTAAGGTATTGCTTGCTTTGCTAAGCTAAGTTCAGTTTTTGGAGTTCATGTAATTGTTTTTTTTTTTTTTTAACTTCATTAGTCACAATTCTACATTGTGTGCTATCTGAACGTTTGAGTTAAATAGTCAATATTAGCTTGGTTTAAGAAACCCAAGACCTAATTAGGGGTGGCGAAGAGCTTCCTTAGTCTCTGTATTATTAGGTGCACCAAGAGCTTTCATGTCCTTTTATTTCTATTTTTCTAGGGATCACCATTTTCATTCTTTAGATTGTATTGTGAGCTTTCATCATTATTTTAATCATTTTCAGAAGTGCATTTTGAGATTAAGTTGCTCACAATTGGTGGGAGAAGATTGAAGCTTACAATTTGGGACATGGGCAACTACTGGAATTATTTTGAATTATAGTTTCATTTTAATCTTTGATTAATGATGCTTTTGGAAGTGATAGTTTATGGTAACATATAATCTTTCTCTTCCTTCAAGTGAGTCACTGCATTTGATGCATAAATAGATTGTACAGCTATTAACAATTGATGAAAGATATGTATATATGATTTTTAGTTAGGTGAACTATTGGGTCTTAATAGAAACATTTAACCTTCAGATGTTGAAAAATCAATAAGGTACAATGTTCTATAAATTTAAATTTTGTGAAACTGATCAATGGAATTTGAAGTGTTAAAGAGACAATAATATTGACTTTGGCTTGAAACGTACTCAAAAGAAACTCAAGGACAGCGTATTAGACATGCCTATAGGGGAAAAGTGTTATCTGATGTAGGGATGGCAATGGGGCGGGGCAGGGCCGAAGGATGGGTTCTTCGTCCCGTTTTGTTTTGCCCTATCCCCGCCCCACCCCGCATAATAAGGAAAATTTTCTCACTCCATCCCCGCCCCTTGGGACCCTGCGAAGCCCCACCCCACCCCGCAAAACTCTACTTTCTGTTAATTTGCCCTACAACTAGTACAATTTATTTAATGAAACCTATTTCATTAATAAAAATATACTTGAAATTACAACTAAAGTTATCGCATCAAATCAAATCAATTTTTAGAAAAAATTGAATTATATATCCAAGTGTTTAACAAGACAATCACAAAATAAAAATTTCATAGTATAACATATAACAAAATAAAGGCAAAGAACTACGTTAGGTAGAATAAAATAAGCTAATATTGATATGTTTGTTTAAATAGTAGGGTTTTAGGGTATGAAAAATTTACAATTATAACCCTTAGCAATACGGGGCAGGGATGGGGAGAGGCAGGGCAGGGTGGGTCTAAAAAGTCTAAACCCATCCCCACCCTCCCCGCCCCGTAGTGCGGGGCTAAAATATTGCCCTATCCCCACCCACCACCTTTGCAGGGTAGGGAAAACCCATGCGAGGCGAAGCAGGGAAGGGCGGGTTAAGCTGGGCAGGACAAAATTGTCATCCCTAATCTGATGGCATTTCTACTAAAAACTGTGAATTGCAATACACTTCTGATTCCAATACGCTATTCAATTCCAATTTTATTAGATACTTTTGAAGAAAGTTCCATTAATGTCCCTTTATATATTTTAAATAATAAAATGCAATATTCTCATTTTTCTTCATTGTAGCATCACTTAAATTATAAAATGCAATATTTTTTTTTTTTATTTGTAGGGACCGGTTTCGAGCGCTCTCCACAGATTGGGAGAGTAGACCCAAGCCCAGCTAACCCTCCAATAAATTTGAAGAGTATGGGCTCAAGAGCTAGGCCCTAGTAAATAATGCAACGGCCATGCATGGTTGTACGTGGGTTGTGCTAAGCTAAACGTTGGTCGGAATGCCTAATAGGGCTCCTCGGACGGGTTTATAAAGGTTCAAGTTGTTCTTATTTCTTTCAAGTGAGGTTACAATGGTTGAGAGAAAATACTCTGCTACAGTATTCCTTCTTTTTTCTGGTTTTCCGTCCGTCCCCTTCTCAAGATGGACTTTTTACATTATATACTTCCCTCTCAGTTGATCCTAGCCCTACATTTGTTGATCAATCCGGTTTCCACTTGAGAGCCTGTCCCATCAGCCCCATTCCCATACCTCCAGTGGGTTGCAGCGCCCAAGACGGCACTGTTCAGAGGTCCTATCCTCATTAATGCGGCCAGAGCGTTAGTTGAGGGTATTTAATGTGGAGGTGACAGTTCACCTGGGGCTTGCTCCTCCACCATGCTTCAATGTCCGGTGATTGGTTCTCGCCATTTGCTCCTTAGATGCTTGGGGAGACTCCCCTTAAAGGTATGCTGTATGCCCCCTTTCTGACCTCGGTCTCCCGAGGATGTAACCATCCTCGGCAATGCTCCTTGGGCCCTGGGCTCTAAACTTTCGTCCTCGGACCTCGGACCTTCAAGGCGTCCTCGGCGTGGGCCTCTGGGCCCGGTTTGGGATGGGCCGGGGTTGCTGACTTATTCTGGCCCCACAATAGCCCCTCAAAATCTTGCTGTCCGCATCCTCGGGCGGAAAGGAGGATTTTGATATCCTCGGACCTGCTTCATGTCCAATCGAGTCTTGTCCCTCGTCAGCACTGGAGCCTTTTCAACTGCCCAAGGTGCGTTACTGGCGCTTCGGTGCGCGTAACGTGTCCTGCATTAAATTCGGGCGGCTTTATGCTCCCCACGTTTAACGGGCAGATGACAATCTAACGGTGGGGATGCGTCTAGCATTTATGGGCGGGAAAATTCGCGCGGCTCTTCCCTCTAGGGTATAAATACCCATTTGAACCGCTCCTTCCTTCTTCATTTACAATCAAGAGCTCTTGCGCCTCCATTCAGAGTCCAGCCAAATTTTCATCTCCATCTCCAGCACAAAAAACCAGTCCGAGGAGCTCCTCCTCATTTCTGTAAGTCACTCTATCCCTCTCTGAGCTTTTTCCCTTTCTACTCGTCCTTCTCTTTCATTCGCTCTTCTTTTAGTTCGCTTAGGCGTCATTTGGGGATGGGTAGACTTAAGAAGCATGTTGGCTCTGAGGAGGCGATGGAGAAATTCATCGCCGATTACAAGATACCGGCCAACGTGGGCCTAAGGTATTGTGAGGAGGGGGAGTGGCACCTCCGGAGGCAGGAGGGCGAGGTGGTGATTCCCATCATCGCTTTCCTTGAAGGGGGGATGAGGATCCCCATGGGGCCGGTGATGAGGGGTTACCTTACCTACTTTCGGTTAACCCCCACCCAATGCGCCTCCAACATGTTCAGAATTCTGGGCAGTGTGGATGCCCTTAACAAGAAGATGGGTCTGAGGCTGACCCATCATGATGTTAATTACTGCTACAATCTTCAACATTTGAAGGGCAAGTCCTACTACATGAGGACGAGGGACGACAGGGTCCGGCTCATCCAGTGCCTCCCCGAGTCCAACAAGGGGATGAACGAGGATTTCCTCATCGTGTCTGGAGCGTGGCATGATGGCCTTCACTGCCTGATGACAGAGGGGACACCAGGTGGGGCAGCGGGAATAGGAGGGGATTCAAAGATTCTGGCTTCTTTTCTGCATTGTTTCTTCTTGTACTGTTTGGCTTCTAACCATGGATGTGTTTTCTCTTTGCAGATCCGCACTCTTTTGCGCGCCATTTCAGCTTGATCAATAGGGAGGACTTGCAGAAGGTGCTCAGGTCTGCAGATTTTGAGAACGAAGCAGACCACCAAGTCAGAGCTGCGCACAAGATTTTGGGGTACACTCCACTCCAAAAGTCATTTGCGGCCCCAAAGTACGTGATCAGAGCTAAGGATCCTCGGCTGCAGAAAATAAAAGTGACCGAGGACGGTTTCGAGTTTCCCGAGGACACCTCCACTTCAGAAGACGTCACAGTAGCAGTCCCCTCGTCTTCCCATACATTCCCAGAGGCCGCGGAAGAGGACTTAGGGAGGCAAGGGGACGCTGCAGATTGTGGTCCTGCTGAGGACGATTTTAGTGTTTTTGAGCAATTCCACCAGTCCGAGGACCCTTCTGGAGACTTGGGTGATCCTCGTCTATCCGAGGCAGACTTTTTAGCGTCGGACAAATCTCCTCGGCTTGAGATGGGCTACAAAAAGAAAGCCCAACCCACCCTACTCGACCTAATCGAAGGTCAGCCGGGGAAGTCCAAACCGAAGCTTCCTCCTCCTCCTCCAAAGGCTCGTCCTGCTCAGACCAGGTCGGCCTCAACACAGCCCAAGCTTCCTCCTCCTCCGCCTCAGGCGAGCCCGCCGTCTAGGCACGAGCCTACTGATCCTAAGCAGAGGAAGGACAAGGGCAAGAGGACCCTTGAGGACAAATCCGGGCCTACGCAGGAGGGCGATGGCACTCGGCGGCCGTCGAAGCAACTGAGGATAGGCTCCTCAACGCAAGAAAAATAGGTCGCTCCCCCGCCCGAGGTCCAGGCCTGGCTCCCCACCCCAATGCTCCGTGGGGCTCCCCTGAGGGATGACTCCTCCCTCAGGTACTTTAAGGATGGCGAAGGCGCGCATGTGGCCGACACTGTGGAGAGATGCCTGCTCCTTCCCGCGGACATGGCAAGGCTAGGGACCATGAGGAGTAGGGACGTCTTCCTCTGCCTCAAGCAATACTTGGGGATGGTAAGACCCTTAACCCTTGTGCTTTTTCTTGCTTCAGTTCTTTCTGCTTTCCTTTCTTTTTTAAGCTCGGCTAATTATGACTTATCTGTTTCGTTTGGCAGGCTGTACATGCCACTTTCAGGCTGGAAGAGGCGGCCAATGAACATGGTAAGGCCATGGATGAAGAGCGCGAGAGGCGCCTAGTGGCCACTCGAACCCTCAAGACCTCCGAGGAGGACCTTGCCAAGGCGAGGGAGGAGCTGAAGCAAATGACTCAGGCTAGGGCCAGTGCAATGGCAGGCCTTGAGGGTGCCCAAAGGCAGGCCGAGGCTCAGACAAAGCGTCTGGGTGAGGCAGAGAAGCTGCTGAAACTTGCCGAGGAGCAGATAGCAGGCTTGACGAAGAAAGTGGCTGATGCTGAGGAGGCCAAGAGGGTGGCTGAATGGGCCAAAGGGGAGGCTGAGAGGGCCAAGTTTGAGGCCGAGCAGGGTAGGGAGGAAGCCTGGGCCACCAAGCAGGAAGCCGAGGAGGCAGCCTACACTGCCAGGGCAACTGAGACAGTAGCTGCCTACAAATCCCAAGTCCCTGGGGTATGTACGCGCTACTGCTCCGAAACTTGGAGTGAAGCCCTCAGACAGGCTGGGGTGGAGGCCTCTTCTAACCTGTGGAAGGAGGAAAACGTGTACTACCCTCCTGTTATCCGCGAGGCTACCCCAGATGGCTTTGAGGCCGAGGAGGCTGCTGCGGAAACTGCTGCCACTCCGGGCGAGGGGGCCTCAGATGCTGGGGTCACAGATGCACCAGTCCCAGGGAGTAGTCCATCCTTGGTGGTTGAGTTGAGCGATGGCTCCAACGAGGATGCACCTCAGCAGGCTGCAAAGCCTTCCCTCGACGCCCAAGTTTCTCCTGCCGAGGGGGCAGCCATTCCTGCCGTGCCTCTGCAGGCCATCCCCCTTAGTCAGGGCTCAGATGACCCTGAGGCAGCTACGGGCCAGCCACCCACTGAAGCGAGCAACTAGGCTCCTTGGCTCTTCTGCCAGCTGCACTTCATTTTTGCATCTTTTTCTTCCATTTTGCTTTATTTGTAATGTGACTTCCTTGGTGTAATTCCCTTGAATTTAATGAAATGAGAACTTTATTTCCTTTTCTGCTTGTTGTGGCCGTTTGTTTACTTCCACATTATCTTCTTTTCCTTTACTTGCACGATTTTAGCTTCAATTGCATCTCGGCCAATCGCGGCATTAGTCATTATAATGAGAGGGCATGTATGCTCTGATGCACTTTTCGTTTCCTAAGGACCAAGTAGAATTTCTTCGAGTAGACACTTAGTGTTTCTTCAATGTAGTTAACTTCTCCATAGGCCTAAGTCCGAGGACCATGCAGAGCCTTGGTCCTGCTTGATACTTAGCTTCTTGAGGTAAATAGTGTTCCCACAGGCTTGAGTCCGAGGACAATACAGAACCTTGGTCCTGCTTGACACTTGAGTTTGGCTGTAAGTAACTAGTTTCCCCATAGGTTTGAGTCCTTGGACCATACAAAACCTAGGTTCTGTCTAGCACCCAGATATAAGTGGTTAGCTCCCCATAGGCTTGAGTCCTTGGACCATGCAAGACCTAGGTACAGTTGCTACCTTCAAGATAAGTGGCTAGCTCCCCATAGGCTTGGGTCCGAGGACCATGCAAGACCCAGGTACAGTTGCTGCCTTCAAGATAAGTGGCTAGCTCCCCATAGGCTTGAGTCCGAGGACCATGCAAGACCCAGGTACAGTTGCTGCCTTCAAGATAAGTGGCTAGCTCCCCATAGGCTTGAGTCCGAGGACCATGCAAGACCCAGGTACAGTTGCTGCCTTCAAGATAAGTGGCTAGCACCCCATAGGCTTGGGTCCTAGGACCATGCAAGACCCAGGTACAGTTGCTGCCTTCAAGATAAGTGGCTAGCTCCCCATAGGCTTGGGTCCGAGGACCATGCAAGGCCTAGGTACAGTTGCTGCCTTCAAGATAACTGGCTAGCTCCCCATAGGCTTGAGTCCGAGGACCATGCAAGACCCAGGTACAGTTGCTGCCTTCAAGATAAGTGGCTAGCTCCCCATAGGCTTGAGTCATTGGACCATGCAAGACCTAGGTACAGTTGCTGCCTTCAAGATAAGTGGCTAGCTCCCCATAGGCTTGAGTCCGAGGACCATGCAAGACCCAGGTACAGTTGCTGCCTTCAAGATAAGTGGCTAGCTCCCCATAGGCTTGGGTCCGAGGACCATGCAAGACCCAAGTACAGTTGCTGCCTTCAAGATAAGTGGCTAGCTCCCCATAGGCTTGGGTCCGAGGACCATGCAAGACCCAGGTACAGTTGCTACCTTCAACGGGCTGTAAGTACCTAGTTTCCCCATAGGCTTGAGTCCTTGGACCGTGCAAGGCCTAGGTTCTGTCTAGCACCCAGATGTAAGTGGCGTTGGGACGCGAGACGTGTGATAATGACAGGCAGAACCTCTGAATCAAAAAGGACTTCTTTATTAATAGTAATACCTTTTCATGTTATTTACATTCCATGGACGAGGTACAGGTTTATCATTTAAATCTTTTAAATAGTATGCTCCTATCCCTGCCACTGAGGTGATTCGGTAAGGACCCTCCCAGTTGGGTCCGAGCTTTCCCCAAGAAGGGTTCTTGGCAGCTCCCACGACTTTTCTCAGCACCAATTCTCCCGGTGCTAGTGGTCTGAGCTTTACATTGGTGTCATATCCCTGCTTGAGCTTTTGCTGGTAATGGGCCAGCTGGATCATTGCTTGCTCTCTTCGTTCGTCTACCATGTCCAGGCTCCGCCCCAGCAGTTCATCATTGCTGCTTGGAGTGAAGGAGCTCGTCCTTAGCGTTGGGAAGTTGGTTTCCAGGGGGATTACCGCCTCCGCACCATAAGTCATGGCAAAAGGTGTTTCTCCCGTTGAGTGCCGGGGCGTGGTCCGGTAGGTCCAGAGGACGTGGGGCAGCTCTTCTACCCATCTCCCCTTGGCATCATCCAGTCTCTTCTTAAGCCCGTTGACGATGACCTTGTTGACAGCCTCGGCCTGTCTGTTCCCCTGAGGGTAGGCTGGCGTTGAGTATCTATTTGTGATCCCAAGTTCGCAACAATACCTCCTAAAGGCTTTGCTATCGAACTGGAGCCCATTATCCGAGATGAGGGTATGAGGGACCCCGAACCATGTAACTATGTTCCTTCAAAGGAACTTCTTCACGTCTACGTCCCTGATGTTGGCTAGTGGTTCGGCCTCGACCCATTTGGTGAAGTAGTCCGTGGCCACTAACAGATACCTCTTGTTCCCTGATGCCTTGGGGAAAGGTCCCACAATGTCCAAGCCCTATTGGGCGAATGGCCATGGACTGGATAATGGATTGAGGACTCCTCCTGGCTGATGGATGTTTGGGGCGAACCTTTGGCATTGGTCACACTTCTTGACATACTCTTGGGCCTCTTGCTGCATTCCCGGCCACCAGTATCCTTGAGTGACGGCTCGGTGAGCCAGGGATCTCCCCCCTGTATGGCTCCCACAAATTCCTTCGTGCAGCTCTTCGAGCAAGGATTCTGTCCTTTCGGGGTGGACACATAGAAGGTATGGCCCAGAGTAGGACCACCTGTATAGCTTGTGATCCTCGGACAACCAGGACCGAGGAGCTTTCCTTCGTATCTTTTCTGCCTCTGATCTCTACTCAGGCAGGACGTCATCTTTGAGGAATCTCACTATGGGGTCCATCCAGCTAGGACCCATCACAACTTGATGGACGGGGATTACTCCCTTTGGCACTTCACTTGCCCTCTCCAGGTGCTCCACAAGTATGATCCGAGGCAGAGCCCCTGCCGAGGAGGTTGCGAGTGTGGCAAGTGAGTCGGCATGACTGTTCCCACTCCTAGGAATATGGGACAAGCTGAAGGGGCGAAACTCCAAATGCAAGCGCTTGACTTGGCTAAGGTATTCTTGCATTCTCGAATCCCTGGCTTCCATCTCCCCCTTTACTTGTCCTACCACCAATCTAGAGTTTGAGAACATCTCTATTGACCTTCCTCCCATCTTTTGCACCATGATCATCCCTTGCAGTAATGCCTCATACTCGGCCTCATTGTTTGTGGCCGTGAATCCGAGCCTCAGGGATTTCTCAGTGACATGATCTTCAGGGGAGACCAGGACCAGCCCCACTCCGGACACCCTTTGGTTTGCCGCGCCATCCACCTATACTTTCCAACATGGTGACTGTGGGATGGAGATTGCCCCAACTGATTTCTCATCGCGGCTCTTATCCTAGGCTGTCACTTCTACGACTGGTTCGGCGAACTCGGCCGTCAAATCTGCCAGAACCTGGCCTTTTATGGAAGTCCGGGACATGTACTTGACGTCAAAAGCCCCCAGGATAGTGTTCCACTTCGCAATTCTACCTGTGTAATCAGCGGCCCGGAGTACAGACTTCAAGGGCAATTGGGTTAGGACAACCACCGTGTGAGCTTGGAAGTAATGGGGGGAGCTTTCTCGTGGCGTGGACCACTGCCAGTATAGCCTTCTCTAGGGGTAGGTATCTGACCTCAGCTTTATGCAGCGACTTGCTGACATAGTAAACTGGCTTTTGAATGCCATTGTCTTCCCGTATCAGTACTAGGCTCACTGCGTGGAGCGCCACCGCCAGGTAGGCGTATAGGACCTCGTCGGGCTTTGGATTGGACATGATAGGCGCCGGGATAGATACTCCTTGAGTTGCTAGAAGGCTATGGCACAATCCTCGGACCACTCAAATCCTTTCCACTTGTTGATCAGGAGATAAAAGGGCCTGCATCTATCGGCCGACCTGGAAATGAATCGGTTCAGCGCCGCAATCATCCCAGTAAGCTTTTGGATCTCTTTGGGATTCTGCGGAGGCTTCATATTGTGAATGGCCTTGATCTGGTCAGGGTTGACTTCGATCCCATGGTGGGTGATCATATACCCCAGAAACTTGCCAGAGCTTACGCCAAACGAGCATTTTGAGGCGTTAAGGCGGAGTTTGTGCTCTCTTAGGACGCCAAATGTGCGACCGAGGTCCTCCAAATGCTCGGACACCAGCTTGCTTTTCACGACCATATCGTCAACATAGACTTCGATGCTCTTGCCCAACATCGGCTCGAACATTCTCGTCATCATCCTCTGGTAGGTGGATCCGGCGTTCTTGAGACCAAACGGCATAACCTTGTAGTGGTAGTTCCCAATGGGTGTCACAAATGCCGTCTTCTCTTGGTCCTCCAAGGCTAGTGGGATTTGATGATAACCCTGGAAGGCGTCTAGAAAGCTCATCCGAGGTTGGCCTGCAGTCGCATCTACCAGCTGGTCTATTCGTGGCATTGGGAAGGGGTCTTTTGGGCATGCTTTGTTCAGGTCTGTGAAGTCTACACAAACCCTCCACTTCCCACTTTTCTTCTTGACCACCACAGTGTTGGCCAACCATTTGGGGTAAAAGATCTCCTTGATAGCCCCCGCGTGCTTAAGCTTATTGACCTCTTCCCTGATCGCATCAGCGTGCTCCTTCGATGGGCGCCGAGGTGGCTGCTGCTTGGGGATCGCAGATGGGTTGACGTTAAGGTGGTGACAGATGAAAGATGGATCAATCCCAGGGGCATCGCAGGGGTCCCATGCGAACACGTCAAGGTTCCTCTTGAGGAACTCAAGTAACTCCTCCTTCTCTTGTGGAGGCAGCTGGATTCCGACCTGGAAGAACTTCTCCGGATCATCGTCAATTACCACCTTCTCCAGGTTTTCGCATTTAGCATCCTCGGCAGGTGCATCCGGAAGCGCCACCTGGGTCTTTGACTGCTATGAATCTTCCTCGGCTGGGGCCGACGACTGTGCATCAATTCGATAAGATATGGCAGCCACCGTGCACTGCCTAGCTGTGGATTGGCAACCTCCGATCTCCAAAACCTGGTCCCCTGACGGGAATTTTACCTTCTGGTGCAAGGTGGAGGCTACGCCATCCAAGGCGTGTAGCCAGGGCCTCCCTACGATAGCTGTGTAGGGGGAGTATGTGTCCACCACTATAAAGTTCACCTCCACCACCACTGGGCCTGTCTGTACGGGCAGTCTGATCATGCCCTTTGGGATGACGAGCTTCCCTTCGAAGCTTATTAAGGGGGAGCTATAAGGTGTGAGGTCTTCCTGTTTTAGCCCCAGCCCCTTGTAGAGGTCTGGACACATGACCTCGGTTGCGCTGCCACCGTCCACCATCACCCTTTTCACGTCATAGCCTCCTATTCTGAGGGTGACGATTAGGGCGTCCTCGTGTGGTTGGATGGTCCCAATCTTGTCCTCCTCCGAGAAACTCAGGGCTGGGGGAGGATTCCTCCTGGACCTCTTTGGCCCCGTCCGAGGGTCCTCGGCGGGCAGTTGGACCACAGACAACACTCGCAAAGGGGGTGTGCCTGTTCTTCCTGGCGCGGCCAGGATTATATTGATCGTCCCGGTGGGTTGCCCCATGGCGGCGTCCCTCCGAGGCTCTTGGTAGGCTCGGCCCCGCTGGTCGCTGGAATGGTGTAGAAGGTGCTTCAGCCTTCCATCCTGGACTAGTTGGTCCAGGTGGTCCCAGAGGTTCCTGCAATCCTCCGTGGCATGTCCGTGGTCCTGGTGGTATTGGCAATAACGATCCTGGTTGCGCCTACCAGGCTCCCCCATCATCTTAGCCGGCCATCTGAAGTATGGCTCGTTGTTTATCCTTTCTTGAACCTTGTGCACAGGCTCTCGGAATACTGCGCCGACAGTCTGGGCATTGGTCGCTCCGGAATGCCCACCGAAATCCCTCCTCGGGCGGGCGTTGTTGTACCTGTCCGACCTGAAATCCCTCCTCTCCTGAGGGATAACCTTCTCCTTGCCTTTGCCTTGCAGCATATCTTCCTCTACCCGCTTGTACGTGTCGATCCGATCCATCAGTTGCCGCACGCTGGTGATGGGCGTTCCGGTCAGGGACTTCCTCAGGTCGTGCCCCATTGGTAGCCCATTCTGGAATGTACTGATGGCGACAGCGTCATACTTGCCATCCAGTTCGTTGTAGATCTCCCAGTACTTGTCCGAATAGGCCTTGAGGGTCTCCCCGTCACGCATAGATGGGGACAGCAATGCACTCATGGGCCAAGGAGGCCTGCTGTTCGTGACAAAGCGGGAACCAAAGGCCTGGGTCAGCTGTCTGTACGAGTCTATGGAATTCGTCCTTAGACCGTTGAACCACCTCATCGCCACAGGTCCCAAGCTGGATGGGAAGACTTTGCACATCAGCGCCTCATTCTTGGAGTGGACAACCATCCTCTGGTTGAACTGGCTCACGTGCTCCACGGGGTCCGTCTTGCCATTGTAAGCAATGAAGGTTGGCTGCTGGAACCGCCGAGGAAGCTCTGCCTCTTCTATACGACGCGTGAAGGGCGACCTGGAGAGCTGATCCAGCGCCCTGCTCATGGCGTCGCCTCCTAAGCCCCTAGGGGTTGGGTTGGCACGCCTACGCCTCTGGTAGCGCTCCTCCTCGTGGGAGAAAGTCTCGCTGGAGGGCGTTCTTGACCTCTGCCTGTATTCATCATCGCTCTCGTCGTCGGAGGGCAGGTCAGGGCTGAGTTCGGACTGTCTCCGCTGCGCACGGCGTAGCTTTCTCTTCAGATCGTCCATCTCGTGCTGCATGGCCACCTTATCATCCTTTCTCTGGGAGGCGTGGCTATGGGCCTCTTGCGACCGCGTGGCCTGGCCATCGTCGCGCTTCTGGGGAATGTACCCGTCCCCCTGGCTTTCGCTCGCCGTTGAAGTACGCACGCTTCCTTCTCGAAAACGTCTGTTGTTGTTCTGACCACCCCCGGGGTCGTCATAGTGACCCTGAGGCCGTGACTTCGCCGGTTCTGGTCGATTGGGAGTTATTTGGTGAGGGCCTGATCCTACCATGTTCGACTGTTGTCCTTATTAACGCACAAGCTCTTCCCACAGACGGCGCCAATTGTAGGGACCGGTTTCGAGCGCTCTCCACAGATTGGGAGAGTGGACCCAAGCCCAGCTAACCCTCTAATAAATTTGTAGAGTATGGGCTCAAGAGCTAGGCCCTAGTAAAGAATGCAACGGCCATGCATGATTGTACGTGGGTTGTGCTAAGCTAAACGTTGGTCGGAATGCCTAATAGGGCTCCTCGGACGGGTTTATAAAGGTTCAAGTTGTTCTTATTTCTTTCAAGTGAGGTTACAATGGTTGAGAGAAAATACTCTGCTACAGTATTCCTTCTTTTTTCTGGTTTTCCGTCCGTCCCCTTCTCAAGAGGGACTTTTTACATTATATACTTCCCTCTCAGTTGATCCTAGCCCTACATTTGTTGATCAACCCGGTTTTCACTTGAGAGCCTGTCCCATCAGCCGCATTCCCATACCTCCAATGGGTTGCAGCGCCCAAGACGGCACTGTTCAGAGGTCCTATCCTTATTAATGCGGCCAGAGCGTTAGTTGAGGGTATTTAATGTGGAGGTGACAGTTCACCTGGGGCTTGCTCCTCCACCATGCTTCAATGTCCGGTGATTGGTTCTCGCTATTTGCTCCTTGGATGCTTAGGGAGACTCCCCTTAAAGGTATGCTGTATGCCCCCTTTCTGACCTCGGTCTCCCGAGGATGTAACCATCCTCAGCAATGCTCCTTGGGCCCTGGGCTCTAAACTTTCGTCCTCGGACCTCGGACCTTCAAGGCGTCCTCGGCGTGGGCCTCTGGGCCCGGTTTGGGATGGGCCGGGGTTGCTGACTTATTCTGGCCCCACATTATTCATTGTTTTATCTAATGCTATCTTCCGTATGACAAACCAAAAAAAAAAAAAAAAAAACCAATAGAATCACTTAAATAATAAAATGCAATATATATTTTTTTTCATTGTTTTATTTAATTCTATCATCCGTGTGATAAACCCAAAAAAAACAAAAACAAAATCGACCAATAGAATCACTTAAATAATAAAATGCAATATATTTTTTTTTTCATTGTTTTATTTAATTCTACCATCCGTGTGATAAACCCAAAAAAACAAAAACAAAATCGACCAATAGCATCACTACAATTAACTACCACACGGGTTACATACTAGTATAAACTTAATGAGCAATGCTAGGGACACATCCACAACTTTTTCCACAACTCGCCATGTAGCAAGTTGTGAGTGGTAAAGGTAAAAGGATAAGTCCACATTTCCACCACTCACAACTCACCACATGGTAAATTATGCCAAAATTTGTAAACTTTTATGTGTCTTTAGTGATAGTGAGTAGTGACATTTTAATGTGACAATGAGTAGTGACATTTTAATGAGTTGACATTTTTATTTATTTATTTATTTATTTATTTTTTTGCTGATTTAGAATAGATACTTTTCTATATAAATCATTTAGTATCGTATAAAACATTAAAAATACCAATAAAATAATCATTAAAACAAAATACTTGAATAATTAATTGTAACTTTAATGTATTGAGTTATGCTTTATTATTTTATTATTTTTTCTTATTTAAAATTTGTGATAATATACATGAAATTATTTAATTTCTCCATATTTTTTTAAATTAAGATTGCTCATTATTATATTATTTGTATTTTATTTTTATTACTAAATGATTTATAACGTCATTATAGTCCAACTTCAGATGAACATTGGTTGAACCTCTTATTTGTCTAGTTCTATTAACGGTCTGGGTTTTAAAACAATGATTTGAACATGGCCATGCATTGATGCATAGATAGGGATGTTCCCTAAACCACAAAAATCGTACAAAATCTCCCACAAAATGGCTTAACCGCACCACATTGCATCATAGGAAGCAGTGCACCACACTGCATGATGCAATGTAGTGTGTTGTTTTATAATATGAAAATCGCACCGCACTCTCTCTCTCTCTCTCTCTCTCTCTCTCTCTCTCTCTCTCTCTCTCTCTCTCTATATTTATATCTATATCATATTATATATAATAAAAGTTGGGCTTAGACGTCATGGTTGCGTCACGTGGCGGCACCAAATTGCAGAAATTTTCTTAGATTTTAGATTTTAAGGAAAAAAAAAAAAATATATATATATATATATAAGTTTTCTTCAACTATAATTTCTAAGTGGATAAAAATCTTAATTTGATTACAATCCACAAATTCTTCATCTAATCCATCTAATCCTTATTTTTTTTAAATATACTTCTTATTAATTTCTAATAAGAAATTAATTTGTTAATTTCTTTAAGTTCTTTTTTTTTTTTTGGATAAATATGCATTTTATATCATCTTTTTCCTGATAATCAAGTAACAAAAAAAAAGTAGTATTTGATTTACAACTACAACTATATTTATGTCTATCTAAAATGCTACCAACTAAGCCTAAAATCAATAGGATATAATTACCTATATATAAAAAATGATAGAATTTAAATAAAAAAGAGATAAAAAAAAAAGTGAAAGAAAAAAAGATAGAATTTTTAATTTTAAAAAAAAACGTGAAAAGTATAAAATGATAATATAGTTGAATCTTTTCTTCTGTTAGTTGTAAATCTAGATGTTGAAATAAACGACTTTGTAGATCTTTATTCTTTTGATAGAATTTACGTTTGTTTGTTTGTTTTTTTTTTTTTTTTTTTTTTTTTTTTTGCATCTTCTGTTATCTTTTTCCTAATAATAAATTTTAAAAAAAAAATAAGTATTTGAGTTTTACCTAAACTCCTTTTTGTTCATATCATCTTCTTCACAACCTAAAATTCTCTCTCTATATATACACAGTTTTTTAGTGTATTATTCTTTCTACTACGTACCTTACAATTATTTACTATATTCTTCCCTTCTCCTCTCTACCCTATCTACAACCTTGTAGGTATTTTTTTTCTTCTTTCATCAAATTAAATAAATTTTGTGTTTTTGTTGCCTTTTTATTATATATTATATGATTTTTTATCAATGTACAACTTTTATAGATAGGCTGAAATTTTATGTTTGATCGCACATTTTAGTATGTTTTTTAGACGTAAATATAGTTAGCAATATATTTGTATTTTTTATTTTCTTATCACATGATTATTTGTTGTTGACATGAATATTTTATTGTACGCCGATTTAATTTGCTATGGTTTTTGTTTGGTGCTTTGTTCCATGTAATCTATCTTCTTTAATTAAAAACAAAATTTGCTGTTAAACATGAAATTGGATACAAGAGAAAAAGAAGTGTAGGGACCGGTTTCGAGCGCTCTCTACAGACCGAGAGAGTGGACCCAAGCCCAGCTAACCCTCCAATAAATTTATAGAGTATGGGCTCAAGAGCTAGGCCTTAGCAAAGAATGCAACGGCCATGCATGGTTGTACGTGAATGCTGGTATCCTAAATATGGGTTGGAATACACAATAAGGCTCCTCAGACAGGTTTATAGAGGTTGAAGTTATTCTTATTTCTTTCAAGTGAGGTTGCAATGGTTGAGAGAAAATACTCTGCTACAGTATTCCTTCTTTTTCTGGTTTTCCGTCCGTCCCCCCCTTAAGAGGGACTTTTTACATTATATACTTCCCTCTCAGATGATCCTAGCCCTACATTTGTTGATCAACCCGGTTTCCACTTGAGAGCCTGTCCCATCAGCCGCATTCCCATACCTCCAGTGGGTTGCAGCGCCCAAGACGGCACTGTTCAGAGGTCCTATCCTCATTAATGCGGCCAGAGCGTTAGTTGAGGGAATTTAATGTGGAGGTGACAGTTCACCTGGGACTTGCTCCTCCACCATGCTTCAACGTCCGGTGATTGGTTCTTGCTATTTGCTCCTTGGATGCTTGGGGAGACTCCCCTTAAAGGTATGCTGTATGCCCACTTTCTGACCTCGGTCTCCCGAGGGTGTAACCATCCTCGGCAATACTCCTTGGGCCCTAGGCTCTAAACTTTCGTCCTCGGACCTCGGACCTTCAAGGCGTCCTCGGCGTGGGCCTCTGGGCCCGATTTCGGATGGGCCGGGGTTGCTGACTTATTCTGGCCCCACAATAGCCCCTCAAAATCTTGCTGTCCGCATCCTCGGGCGGAAATGAGGATTTTGATATCCCCGGACCTGCTTTATGTCCAATCGAGTCTTGTCCCTCGTCAGCACTGGAGCCTTTTCAACTGCCCAAGGTGCGTTACTGGCGCTTCGGTGCGCGTAACGTGTCCTGCATTAAATTCGGGCGGCTTTATGCTCCCCACGTTCAACGAGCAGATGACAATCTAACGGTGGGGATGCGTCTAGCATTTATGGGCGGGAAAACTCACGCGGCTCTTCCCTCTAAGGTATAAGTACCCATTTGAACCGCTCCTTCTTTCTTTATTTACAATCAAGAGCTCTTGCGCCTCCATTCAGAGTCCAGCCAAATTTTCATCTCCATCTCCAGCACAAAAAACCAGTCCGAGGAGCTCCTCCTCATTTATGTAAGTCACTCTATCCCTCTCTGAGCTTTTTCCCTCTCTACTCGTCCTTCTCTTTCATTCGCTCTTCTTTTAGTTCGTTTAGGCGTCATTCGGGGATGGGTAGACTTAAGAAGCATGTTGGCTCTGAGGAGGCGATGGAGAAATTCATCGCCGATTACAAGATACCGGCCAACGTGGGCCTAAGGTATTGTGAGGAGGGGGAGTGGCACCTCCAGAGGCAGGAGGGCGAGGTGGTGATTCCCATCATCGCTTTCCTCGAAAGGGGGATGAGGATCCCCACGGGGCCAGTGATGAGGGGTTACCTCACCTACTTTCAGTTAACCTCCACCCAATGCGCCTCCAACATGTTCAGAATTTTGGGCAGTGTGGATGCCCTTAACGAGAAGATGGGTCTGAGGCTGACCCATCATGATGTTAATTACTGCTACAATCTTCAACATCTGAAGGGCAAGTCCTACTACATGAGGACGAGGGACGACAGGGTCCGGCTCATCCAGTGCCTCCCCGAGTCCAACAAGGGGATGAACGAGGATTTCCTCATCGTGTCTGGAGCGTGGCACGATGGCCTTCACTGCCCGACGACAGAGAGGACACCAGGTGGGGCAGTGGGAATAGGAGGGGATTCAAAGATTCTGACTTCTTTTTTGCATTGTTTCTTCTTGTACTGTTTGGCTTCTAACCATGGATGTGTTTTTCCCTTTGCAGATCCGCACTCTTTTGCGCGCCATTTCAGCTTGATCAATAGGGAGGACTTGCAGAAGGTGCTCAGGTCTGCGGATTTTGAGAACGAAGCAGACCACCAAGTCAGAGCTGCGCACAAGATTTTGGGGTACACTCCACTCCAAAAGTCATTTGCGGCCCCAAAGTACGTGATCAGAGCTAAGGATCCTCGGCTGCAGAAAATAAAAATGACCGAGGACGGTTTCGAGTTTCCCGAGGACACCTCAACTTTAGAAGACGTCACAGTAGCAGTCCCCTCGTCTTCCCATACATTCCCAGAGGCCGCGGAAGAGGACTTAGAAAAGGAAGGGGACGTTGCAGATTGTGGTTCTGCCGAGGACGATTTCAGTGTTTTCGAGCAATTCCATCAGTCCGAGGACCCTTCTGGAGACTTGGGTGATCCTCGTCTATCCGAGGCAGACTTTTTAGCGTCGGACAAATCTTCTCGGCTCGAGATGGGCTACAAAAAGAAAGCCCAACCCACCCTACTCGACCTAATCGAAGGTCAGCCGGGGAAGTCCAAACCGAAGCTTCCTCCCCCTCCTCCAAAGGCTCGTCCTGCTCAGACCAGGTCGGCCTCAACACAACCCAAACTTCCTTCTCCTCCGCCTCAGGCGAGCCCGCCGTCTAGGCACGAGCCTGCTGATCCTAAGCAGAGGAAGGACAAGGGCAAGAGGACCCTTGAGGACAAATCCGGGCCTACGCGGGAGGGCGATGGCACTCGGCGGCCGTCGAAGCAACTGAGGATAGGCTCCTCAATGCAGGAAAAACAGGTCGCTCCCCCGCCCGAGGTCCAGGCCTGGCTACCCGCCCCAATGCTCCGTGGGGCTCCCCTGAGGGATGACTCCTCCCTCAGGGACTTTAAGGATGGCGAAGGCGCGTATGTGGCCGACGCTGTGGAGAGATGCCTGCTCCTTCCCGCGGACATGGCAGAGCTGGGGACCATGAGGAGTAGGGACGTCTTCCTCTGCCTCAAGCGATACTTGGGGATGGTAAGACCCTTAACCCTTGTGCTTTTTCTTGCTTCAGTTCTTTCTGCTTTCCTTTCTTTTTTGAGTTCGGCTAATTATGACTTATCTGTTTCGTTTGGCAGGCTGTACAAGCCACTTTCAGGCTGGAAGAGGCGGCCAATGAACATGGTAAGGCCATGGACGAAGAGCGCGAGAGGCGCCTGGTGGCCACTCGAACCCTCAAGACCTTCGAGGAGGACCTTGCCAAGGCGAGGGAGGAGCTGAAGTAAATGACTCAGGCTAGGGTCAGTGCAATGGCAGGCCTTGAGGGTGCCCAAAGGTAGGCCGAGGCTCAGACAAAGCGTCTGGGTGAGGCAGAGAAGCTGCTGAAACTTGCCGAGGAGCAGATAGCATGCTTGACGAAGAAAGTGGCCGATGCTGAGGAGGCCAAGAGGGTGGTTGAATGGGCCAAAGGGGAGGCTGAGAGGGCCAAGTTTGAGGCCGAGCAAGGCAATGAGGAAGCCTGGGCCACCAAGCAGGAAGCCGAGGAGGCAGCCTACACTGCCGGGGCAACTGAGACAGCAGCTGCCTACAAATCCCAAGTCCCTAGGGTATGTAGGCGCTACTGCTCCGAAACTTGGAGTGAAGCCCTCAGACAGGCTGGGGTGGAGGCCTCTTCTAACCTGTGGAAGGAGGAAAACGTGTACTACCCTCCTGTTATCCGCGAGTTTGCCCCAGATGGCTCTGAGGCTGAGGAGGCTGCTGCGGAAACTGCTGCCACTCCGGGCGAGGGGGCCTCGGATGCTGGGGTCACAGATGCGCCAGTCCCAGGGAGTAGTCCATCCTTGGCGGTTGAGTTAAGCAATGGCTCCAACGAGGATGCACCTCAACAGGCTGCAAAGCCTTCCCTCGACGCCCAGGTTTCTCCTGCCGAGGGGGCAGCCATTCCTGCCGTGCCTCTGCAGGCCATCCCCCTTAGTCAGGGCTCAGAGGACCCTGAGGCAGCTACGGGCCAGCCACCCACTGAAGCGGGCAACTAGGCTCCTTGGCTCTTCTTCCTGCTGCACTTCATTTTTGCATCTTTTTCTTCCTTTTTGCTTTATTTGTAATGTGACTTCCTTGGTGTAATTCCCTTGAATTTAATGAAATGAGAACTTTATTTCCTTTTCCGCTTGTTGTGGCCGTTTGTTTACTTGCACATTATCTTCTTTTCCTTTACTTGCACGATTTTAGCTTCAATTGCATCTCGGCCAATCGCGGCATTAGTCATTATAATGAGAGGGCATGTATGCTCTGATGCACTTTTCGTTTCCTAACGACCAGGTAGAATTTCTTCGAGTAGACACTTAGTGTTTCTTCAATGTAGTTAACTTCTCCATAGGCCTGAGTCCGAGGACCATGGAGAGCCTTGGTCCTGCTTGATACTTAGCTTCTTGAGGAAAATAGTGTTCCCACAGGCTTGAGTCCGAGGACAATACAGAGCCTTGGCCCTGCTTGACACTTGAGTTTGGCTGTAAGTAACTAGTTTCCCCATAGGTTTGAGTCCTTGGACCATACAAAACCTAGGTTCTGTCTAGCACCCAGATATAAGTGGTTAGCTCCCCATAGGCTTGAGTCCTTGGACCATGCAAGACCTAGGTACAGTTGCTACCTTCAAGATAAGTGGCTAGCTCCCCATTGGACCATGCAAGACCTAGGTACAGTTGTTGCCTTCAAGATAAGTGGCTAGCTCCCCATAGGCTTGGGTTCGAGGACCATGCAAGACCCAGGTACAGTTGCTGCCTTCAAGATAAGTGGCTAGCTCCCCATAGGCTTGGGTCCGAGGACCATGCAAGACCCAGGTACAGTTGCTGCCTTCAAGATAAGTGGCTAGCTCCCCATAAGCTTGGGTCCTTGGCCATGCAAGACCTAGGTACAGTTGCTGCCTTCAAGATAAGTGGCTAGCTCCCCATAGGCTTGAGTCCTTGGACCATGCAAAACCCAGGTACAGTTGCTGCCTTCAAGATAACTGGCTAGCTCCCCATAGGCTTGGGTCCTTGGACTATGCAAGACCTAGGTACAGTTGCTGCCTTCAAGACAAGTGGCTAGCTCCCCATAGGCTTGGGTCCGAGGACCATGCAAGGCCCAGGTACAGTTGCTGCCTTCAAGATAAGTGGCTAGCTCCCCATAGGCTTGAGTCCTTGGACCATGCAAGACCCAGGTACAGTTGCTGCCTTCAAGATAAGTGGCTAGCTCCCCATAGGCTTGGGTCCGAGGACCATGCACGGCCCAGGTACAGTTGCTGCCTTCAAGATAAGTGGCTAGCTCCCCATAAGCTTGAGTCCTTGGACCATGCAAGACCCAGGTACAGTTGCTGCCTTCAAGATAAGTGGCTAGCTCCCCATAGGCTTGCGTCCTTGGACCATGCAAGACCCAGGTACAGTTGCTGCCTTCAAGATAAGTGGCTAGCTCCCCATAGGCTTGGGTCCTTGGACCATGCAAGACCCAGGTACAGTTGCTGCCTTCAAGATAAGTGGCTAGCTCCCCATAGGCTTGGGTCCTTGGACCATGCAAGACCCAGGTACAGTTGCTGCCTTCAAGATAAGTGGCTAGCTCCCCATAGGCTTGGGTCCGAGGACCATGCAAGACCCAGGTACAGTTGCTGCCTTCAAGATAAGTGGCTAGCTCCCCATAGGCTTGGGTCCGAGGACCATGCAAGACCCAGGTACAGTTGCTGCCTTCAAGATAAGTGGCTAGCTCCCCATAGGCTTGGGTCCGAGGACCATGCAAGACCCAAGTACAGTTGCTGCCTTCAAGATAAGTGGCTAGCTCCCCATAGGCTTGGGTCCGAGGACCATGCAAGACCCAGGTACAGTTGCTGCCTTCAAGATAAGTGGCTAGCTCCCCATAGGCTTGAGTCCTTGGACCATGCAAGACCTAGGTACAGTTGCTGCCTTCAAGATAAGTGGCGTTGGGACGCGAGACGTGTGATAATGACAGGCAGAACATCTGAATCAGAAAGGACTTCTTTATTAATAGTAATACCTTTTCAGGTTATTTACATTCCATGGACGAGGTACAGGTTTATCATCTAAATCTTCTAAATAGTATGCTCCTATCCCTGCCACTGAGGTGATTCGGTAGGGACCCTCCCAGTTGGGTCCGAGCTTTCCCCAAGAAGGGTTCTTGGCAGCTCCCACGACTTTTCTCAGCACCAGGTCTCCCGGTGCTAGTGGTCTGAGCTTTACATTGGTGTCATATCCCTGCTTGAGCTTTTGCTGGTAGTGGGCCAGCTGGATCATTGCTTGCTCTCTTCGTTCGTCTACCATGTCCAGGCTCCGCCCCAACAGTTCATCATTGCTGCTTGGAGTGAAGGAGCTCGTCCTTAGCGTTGGGAAGTTGGTTTCCAGGGGGATTACCGCCTCCGCACCATAAGTCATGGCAAAAGGTGTTTCTCCCGTTGAGCGTCGGGGCGTGGTCCGGTACGTCCAGAGGACGTGGGGCAGCTCTTCTACCCATCTCCCCTTGGCATCATCCAGTCTCTTCTTAAGCCCGTTGACGATGACCTTGTTGACAGCCTCGACCTGTCCGTTCCCCTGAGGGTAGGCTGGCGTTGAGTATCTGTTTGTGATCCCAAGTTTGCAACAATACCTCCTGAAGGCTTTGCTATCGAACTGGAGCCCATTATCCGAGATGAGGGTATGAGGGACCCCGAACCGTGTAACTATGTTCCTCCAAAGGAACTTCTTCACGTCTACGTCCCTGATGTTGGCTAGTGGTTCGGCCTCGACCCATTTGGTGAAGTAGTCCGTGGCCACCAACAGATACCTCTTGTTCCCTGGTGCCTTGGGGAAAGGTCCCACAATGTCCAAGCCCCATTGGGCAAATGGCCATGGACTGGATAATGGATTGAGGACTCCTCCTGGCTGATGGATGTTTGAGGCGAACCTTTGGCATTGGTCACACTTCTTAACATACTCCTGGGCCTCTTGCTGCATTCCCGGCCACCAGTATCCTTGAGTGACGGCTCGGTGAGCCAGGGATCTCCCCCCTGTATAGCTCCCACAAATTCCTCCGTGCAGCTCTTCGAGCAAGGATTCTGCCCTTTCGGGGTGGACACATAGAAGGTATGGCCCAGAGTAGGACCGCCTGTATAGCTTGTGATCCTCGGACAACCAGAACCGAGGAGCTTTCCTTCGTATCTTTTCTGCCTCTAATCTCTCCTCAGGCAGGACGTCATCTTTGAGGAATCTCACTGTGGGGTCCATCCAGCTAGGACCCATCACAACTTGATGGACGGGGATTACTCCCTTTGGCACTTCACTTGCCCTCTCCAGGTGCTCCACAAGTATGATCCGAGGCAGAGCCCCTGCCGAGGAGGTTGCGAGTGTGGCAAGTGAGTCGGCATGACTGTTCCCACTCCTAGGAATATGGGACAAGCTGAAGGGGCGAAACTCCAACTGCAAGCGCTTAACTTGGCTAAGGTATTCCTGCATTCTCGAATCCCTGGCTTCCATCTCCCCCTTTACTTGTCCTACCACCAATCTGGAGTCTGAGAACATCTCTATTGACCTTCCTCCCATCTTTTGCACCATGATCATCCCTTGCAGTAATGCCTCATACTCGGCCTCATTGTTTGTGGCCGTGAATCCGAGCCTCAGGGATTTCTCAATGACATGATCTTCAGGGGAGACCAGGACCAGCCCCACTCCGGACCCCCTTTGGTTTGCCGCGCCATCCACGTATACTTTCCAACATGGTGACTGTGGGATGGAGATTGCCTTAACTGATTTCTCATCGCGGCTCTTATCCTCGGCTGTCACTTCTAAGACTGGTTCGGCGAACTCGGCCGTCAAATCTGCCAGAACCTGGCCTTTTATGGAAGTCCGGGGCATGTACTTGACGTCAAAAGCCCCCAGGATAGTGTTCCACTTCGTGATTCTACCTGTGTAATCAGCGGCCCGGAGTACAGACTTCAAGGGCAATTGGGTTAGGACAACCACCGTGTGAGCTTGGAAGTAATGGGGGAGCTTTCTCGTGGCGTGGACCACTGCCAGTATAGCCTTCTCTAGGGGTAGGTATCTGACCTCAGCTTCATGCAGCGACTTGCTGGCGTAGTAAACTGGCTTTTGAACGCCATTGTCTTCCCGTATCAGTACTAGGCTCACTGCGTGGAGCGCCACCGCCAGGTAGGCGTATAGGACCTCGTCGGGCTCTGGATTGGACATGATAGGCGGCCGGGATAGATACTCCTTGAGTTGCTGGAAGGCTATGGCACAATCCTCGGACCACTCAAATCCTTTCCACTTGTTGATCAGGAGATAAAAGGGCCTGCATCTATCGGCCGACCTGGAAATGAATCGGTTCAGCGCCGCGATCATCCCAGTAAGCTTTTGGATTTCTTTGGGATTCTGCGGAGGCTTCATATTGTGAATGGCCTTGATCTGGTCAGGGTTGACTTCGATCCCACGGTGGGTGATCATATACCCTAGAAACTTGCCAGAGCTTACGCCAAACGAGCATTTTGAGGCATTAAGGCGGAGTTTGTGCTCTCTCAGGACGCCAAATGTGCGGCCGAGGTCCTCCAAATGCTCGGACACCAGCTTGCTTTTCACGACCATATCGTCAACATAGACTTCGATGCTCTTGCCCAACATCGGCTCGAACATTCTCGTCATCATCCTCTGGTAGGTGGATCCGGCGTTCTTCAGACCAAACGGCATAACCTTGTAGTGGTAGTTCCCAATGGGTGTCACAAATGCTGTCTTCTCTTGGTCCTCCAAGGCTAGTGGGATTTGATGATAGCCCTGGAAGGCGTCTAGGAAGCTCATCCGAGGATGGCCTGCAGTCGCATCTACCAGCTGGTCTATTCGTGGCATTGGGAAGGGGTCTTTTGGGCATGCTTTGTTCAGGTCTGTGAAGTCTACACAAACCCTCCACTTCCCACTTTTCTTCTTGACCACCACAGTGTTGGCCAACCATTTGGGGTAAAAGATCTCCTTGATAACCCCCGCGTGCTTAAGCTTATTGACTTCTTCCCTAATCACATCAGCGTGCTCCTTCGATGGGCACCGAGGTGGCTGCTGCTTGGGGATCGCAGATGGGTTGACGTTAAGGTGGTGACAGATGAAAGATGGATCAATCCCAAGGGCATCGCAGGGGTCCCATGCGAACACGTCAAGGTTCCTCTTGAGGAACTCAAGTAACTCCTCCTTCTCCTGTGGAGGCAGTTGGATTCCGACCTGGAAGAACTTCTCCGGATCATCGTCAATTACCACCTTCTCCAGGTTTTCGCATTTAGCATCCTCGGCAGGTGCATCCGGAAGCGCCACCTGGGTCTTTGACTGCTATGAATCTTCCTCGGCTGGGGCCGAGGACTGTGCATCAATTCGATAAGATATGGCAGCCACCGTGCACTGCCTAGCTGTGGATTGGCAACCTCGGATCTCCAGAACCTGGTCCCCTGACGGGAATTTTACCTTCTGGTGCAAGGTGGAGGCTACGCCATCCAAGGCGTATAGCCAGGGCCTCCCTACGATGGCTGTGTAGGGGGAGTATGTGTCCACCACTATAAAGTTCGCCTCCACCACCACTGGGCCTGTCTGTATGGGCAGTCTAATCATGCCCTTTGGGATGACGAGCTTCCCGTCGAAGCTCATTAGGGGGGAGCTATAAGGTGTGAGGTCTTCCTGTTTTAGCCCCAGCCCCTTGTAGAGGTCTGGACACATGACCTCGGCTGCGCTGCCACCGTCCACCATCACCCTTTTCACGTCATAGACTCCTATTCTGAGGGTGACGATTAGGGCGTCCTCGTGTGGTTGGATGGTCCCAATCTTGTCCTCCTCCGAGAAACTCAGGGCTGGGGGAGGATTCCTCCTGGACCTCTTTGGCCCCGTCCGAGGGTCCTCGGCGGGCAGTTGGGCCACAGACAACACTCGCAAAGGGGGTGTGCCTGTTCTTCCTGGCGCGGCCAGGATTATATTGATCGTCCCGGTGGGTTGCCCCATGGCGGCGTCCCTCCGAGGCTCTTGGTAGGCTCGGCCCCGCTGGTCGCTGGAATGGTGTAGAAGGTGCTTCAGTCTTCCATCCTGGACTAGTTGGTCCAGGTGGTCCTAGAGGTTCCTACAATCCTCCGTAGCATGTCCATGGTCCTGGTGGTATTGGCAGTAACGATCCTGGTTGCGCCTACCAGGCTCCCCCATCATCTTAGCCGGCCATCTGAAGTATGGCTCATTCTTTATCCTTTCTAGAACCTTGTGCACGGGTTCTCGGAATACTGCGCCGACAGTCTGGGCATTGGTCGCTCCGGAATGCC
The DNA here is from genome assembly GCA_019022515.1 of Quercus aquifolioides. NCBI lineage: Eukaryota > Viridiplantae > Streptophyta > Magnoliopsida > Fagales > Fagaceae > Quercus > Quercus aquifolioides. The sequence goes on along the minus strand of CM032332.1, from coordinate 28,492,180 downwards.
CACCGAAATCCCTCCTCGGGCGGGCGTTGTTGTACCTGTCCGACCTGAAATCCCTCCTCTCCTGAGGGATAACCTTCTCCTTACCTTTGCCTTGCAGCATATCTTCCTCCACTCGCTTGTACGTGTCGATCCGATCCATCAGCTGCCGCACGCTGGTGACGGGCGTTCCGGTCAGGGTCTTCCTCAGGTCGTGCCCCAATGGTAGCTCATTCTGGAATGTACTGATGGCGACGGCGTCATACCTGCCATCCAGCTCGTTGTAGATCTCCCAGTACTTGTCCGAATAAGCCTTGAGGGTCTCCCCGTCATGCATGGATAGGGACAGCAATGCACTCATGGACCGAGGAGGCCTGCTGTTCGTGACAAAGCGGGAACCAAAAGCCTGGGTCAGCTGTCTGTATGAGTCTATGGAGTTCGTCCTTAGACCGTTGAACCACCTCATCGCCACAGGTCCCAAGCTGGATGGGAAAACTTTGCACATCAGCGCCTCATTCTTGGAGTGGACAGCCATCCTCTGGTTGAACTGGCTAACGTGCTCCACGGGGTCCGTCTTGCCATTGTAAGCAATGAAGGTTGACTGCTGGAACCGCCGAGGAAGCTCTGCCTCTTCTATACGACGCGTGAAGGGCGACCTAAATAGCTGATCCAGCGCCTTGCTCATGGCGTCGCTTCCTAAGCCCCTAGGGGTTGGGTTGGCATGCCTACGCCTCTGGTAGCGCTCCTCCTCGTGGGAGAAAGTCTCGCTGGGGGGCGTTCTTGACCTCTGCCTGTATTCATCATCGCTCTCGTCGTCGGAGGGCAGGTCAGGGCTGAGTTCGGACTGTCTCCGCTGCACATGGCATAGCTTCTTCTTCAGATCGTCTATCTCGCGCTGCATGGCCACCTTATCATCCTTTCTCTAGGAGGCGTGGCTATGGGCCTCTTGCGACCGCGTGGCCTGGCCATCGTCGCGCTTCTGGGGAATGTACCCGTCCCCCTGGCTTTCGCTCGCCATTGAAGTACGCACGCTTCCTTCTCGAAAACGTCTGTTGTCGTTCTGACCGCCCCCGGGGTCGCCATAATGACCCTGAGGCCGTGACTTCGCCGATTCAGGTCGATTGGGAGTTCTTTGGTGAGGGCCTGATCATACCATGTTCAACTGTTGTCCTTACTAACGCACAAGCTCTCCCCACAGACGGCGCCAATTGTAGGGACCGGTTTCGAGCGCTCTCTACAGACCGAAAGAGTGGACCCAAGCCCAGCTAACCATCCAATAAATTTATAGAGTATGGGCTCAAGAGCTAGGCCTTAGCAAAGAATGCAACGGCCATGCATGGTTGTACGTGAATGCTGGTATCCTAAATATGGGTTGGAATACACAATAAGGCTCCTCGGACAGGTTTATAGAGGTTGAAGTTATTCTTATTTCTTTCAAGTGAGGTTACAATGGTTGAGAGAAAATACTCTGCTACAGTATTCCTTCTTTTTCTGGTTTTCCGTCCGTCCCCCCCTTAAGAGGGACTTTTTACATTATATACTTCCCTCTCAGATGATCCTAGCCCTACATTTGTTGATCAACCCGGTTTCTACGTGAGAGCCTGTCCCATCAGCCGCATTTCCATACTTCCAGTGGGTTGCAGCGCCCAAGACGGCACTGTTCAGAGGTCCTATCCTCATTAATGCGGCCAGAGCGTTAGTTGAGGGCATTTAATGTGGAGGTGACAGTTCACCTGGGACTTGCTCCTCCACCATGCTTCAATGTCCGGTGATTTGTTCTTGCTATTTACTCCTTGGATGCTTGGGGAGACTCCCTTTAAAGGTATGCTGTATGCCCACTTTCTGACCTCGGTCTCCCGAGGGTGTAACCATCCTCGGCAATGCTCCTTGGGCCTTGGGCTCTAAACTTTCGTCCTCGGACCTCGGACCTTCAAGGCGTCCTCGGCGTGGGCCTCTGGGCCCGGTTTGGGATGGGCCGGGGTTGCTGACTTATTCTGGCCCCACAAGAAGGATCTAAATTTTTTTTTTATATCCATCAATCCAAATTCCTATGTAAATCTATCTTTACTTAACTTCGTTTTCATTTTTTTTTAAGTTCAAAAATTAGATATTTTTTCATTAAAGAATTGGGATTTGGCCTTAATTTTGTTTTCAACTGTTTCAGTTATTGAATTCATTATTTTTTTTGTGTGCAATATTAATATCTGTGTTTTTTTATTTGAAAAAAAAAATAGTTCTTAAAGGCTAAAGCACAATACAATTACAAACATCACTTTAAGTTAGGGTGTCATATTTATTTATTAGTAAGTTAAAATGTAACATTAAGTTATGGTATTATACTTTTATTTATTATTAAGTTAGAATGTGTGATATAACTTATAACCATTTGAATAAAATCAAAACTAAAACAAATGATTTAAAGATTAAAATAAGAAATTAAAATTAAATTTCTTTTAGGTGTACAAGTAAAATTTATTTTTTAATCTTAAATTTTGAATTAATTCTTTTAAGATGATCCCCTCTTCATAAATAAATAGGAATTATTAAAAAAATTATAAAATTTTTTATTGATCATTGTAATTAAATATATTATATATAAGGACAAATATACAAAATTCAATTATTTTTTTAGATTTAAAAAAAAATAGATATTTTTTTTATATCTTATATATATATATATATATATATATAGAGAGAGAGAGAGAGAGAGAGAGATTTCATTAATAATTGTTATACTACTTTTACAATTTGCCATAGTTTTTAAAATATTTTATAATATTTATTTTTGAAAAAAAATGCCAAACTTGAACTTACATAATATACATCTTCCATGTAACTTAATTTTTTTTTCATTTTAATTGTTATTCAATTTAATTATATTATCAAAATATTTTTTATTAAACCATGCATCGCACGGGCATAATAGTAGTAATAACTAATAATTGAAACGTTTGACTTTTTGTTAACTACTCCTCATTGCGCCACGTGGCTACATAGATTACTAACACGTTTATATTTAAAAATCTATATAATAACTAATAGTCGAAATGTTTGATTTTTTGTTGACCACTCCTCATTGCATCACGTGGCTACATAGATTACTGAAACATTTATATTTAAAAACACCAAAACAATATGTCTTTTCGTTTAGGCAGTAGTTACAGGAAAAAAGAAAACAAACAAACACTTCTTTAAAGTAGCGACAAATCAACAAATAAGCTTTTTAAAAAATAAACTTTTTGTTGACCACTCCTCATTACGCCAGGTGGCTAAATAGATTACTGACACGTTTATATTTAAAAAGGACTTAATTTAGGTCTAGTGCATTCAATGCACTAGATCCGGTCAAATGGTGACACATGCCCAAAAGTGGACACATGTCATCATCTCAACGGATCTAGTACTGCTGGACATAAGACCCAAGCACAACCCATTTAAAAACACCAAAACAATATGCCTTTTTGCTTGGGCAGTAGTTATAGGAAAAAAACACAAACACTTCTTTAAAATAGCGACAAATCAATAAATAAACCTTTTAAAAAATAAATTATATAAAAAAAGCAAATAGTAACCAATTATTTTTAACCTCTTTTATCACCAAAAAAAAAAATTCTTAACCTCACCTCTCACACACGTTCACCAAATTTTTATTTGTCTTTAAAAGCCCCACATCGTTTCAGTGGGTAACCACTTTATTCGTGTCTCTCTCTCTCTCTCTCCCTCTCTCTCTTTCTCTCTCTCTCTCTCTCTCTCTCTCTCTCTCTCTCTCTCTCTCTCTCTCTCTCTATATATATATATATATATATATATATATATTCAACTTTTCTTCAATTTTTTCCTTCTTAGTAATGCCCCTTTTTCCCCCTACGAGAAGGAACGAAGTGATATATCTCTATATTGAGTGTGAATTTTAAAAATCTAACTATTAAATTACATATTTTTATTATATTCTTCATGCATGTAAAATTCCAAGAAAATCAAAGATCAATTGCTATCTCATCAAACAAATGTTAAATTAATTTTTATGATCTAAAATTGTGTATACAAAATAAGTTTATTGATCGAATAGTAAATAATATTCAATTTGAACGAAATTTGATATACATGTTAAGAACATAAGGAACATGAAATTCAATGGTTAGATTTTCAAAATTCACAATATATATATATATATATGAGAAGCTTGAAAAGTTTTTATCCAAACTAGTTTGGAGAGAAACTTTGCTCAACGAGAAGATACTTAATTAGTGAAACTTGAAGAGAGAACAGAGCCGGCTGCTACCATCAGCCAGCAAACCCACTGCTGGTAAAGATGACTTCTTTCGCTTTCCCTTTCAGTTGTAGTGATCTGCTTTTTTTTTTTTTAATTTCTTTTTTTATTGTTGTGTTTGGTTTTGGAGACACAACTTCAAAGCATAAAAGCCCTAGAACCATCTACAAACCAAATACAATTTGTTTTTCATTTTCATTTTACTTTCCAATTTGTTTTATGTTTTCTATATTCCAAATATTTCTTTCTTTTTTTTTTGGTTTTCAGGAACAAAGGTAGACAATTTCTTTCTTTCTTTCTTTCTTTTTTTTTTTTCTTTTTTTTTTTTTTTTTTTTTTTGGTTTTAGGTTCAAGGCCACCATCAACTTTAATGGTGAGGAGTTGTTAGATGCTGAGCCGTTGATATCTACAAGGTCTGTATATCAAGTTGAGGCATACTTCAATTTTATTTTCTATGTATATTTAAAAATTTCAGGGTTAATTCTTCTGTGTTTTTCCTTTTGGGTATTGAGTTTGAGTTTATGGTCTGCAATTTTTTGCATTTTTAGTTGTTGTCATTAGCTGTAAAGAAAAGCTCAAAAATTAGGCCCACTCTATGATTATTTTTATTACAACAGAGATGGAGAGAAAAATATGAGGGACTTTACCACCGTCAGAGACCAGTCTTTCCCAGACACTATTACCAGTAAGTTTTCTAATTTTGTTTTGTAAGTTTTCCTGTTAAATATGGTTTAGGGTTTTTTTTGGGAGTGTTTTCTCTTTTAGATTGATGGGTTTGGAGCCCGTAGTGGGTTTGGTTAATTTCAATAAAAATCTGTCTTAATGTGAAGATAGTTTTAAATTTATGGTTCAGATTAGTTTTTCTTGTTGTGTAGTTTCTTTCTTTCATTCCTTCATTCATGTAGTATAGTTTCTTCTCCTGCTTTTGTGCCGTTCCTTCCCTGCAATAACAAAGGTTCCATTCTTACATTGTTTATGCCTTATTACTTCTCTATTGTTCACTGTTGTTAAGATTCCATCTTCCTAATTAATTTCTGATTTCTTATTTCCATTCTTTTTCGACTTTATCTCCAATTGCAGTATACTATGTTTTTGTGCCAGACATTGGGTCTTATGCCAGAAAAATAATTGAATCAGGGTTAAAGGTACCCTGATTTCCCATTTTCTGGGGATCTATTTTGTCAATTATTGTTTTTTGGTTAGAATATTTTTCCCTGTTTGGTATATTTTTGTAAGATTTTCTTTTTCTTTTTGTTTGCCCCTTAAATTTGAAATCATTTAGTTCTAACATAAAAAAAATGCTTCAAAATTATGCATCAAGTTCATTTCTTCATACCCTTTTCTTATTTAGTTAATTTTTTGTTTTATTTCAGATTGTGAGGTTTTAAATTTTTCTTTATTTAGGTTATGGTTTTGTCATTGTTGGAGGATTTGTTTCAATTTCTTTATGCCATCTTTTTCATTCAATTTTAAGTTTTGTCATAGGATAGTCCGAGCATCCTAAGACTCTTATATCAACATGAGTTGCAAGTGCTGTAATATATGTGATTTCAATCTTGAATCCAACTATAATTCTTTCCAAATGTTGGTTGCGAAATTTCAGTTATAGAGATAGGGTTTTTTAGGTAGATTCTTGTTTACATCTCTCTTTGTTGATGTCATTTTTTTTTTCCATCTTTTCATTTCAAATGTCTTTGTCCAATCGAAGAAAATTGAATTGCAGATTGCAATTCATTTGCCTCTTTGTTAGATTTCTGCTTTGTTCAATGTAGCCTTATTTTGGGAATACAAAATTGATCGAAAATTGATACTGCCATGAGTATTCATTTTGATAGGTGCATTAAAAAGCTTCTAATTATAAGTTAATGAATATTGTTAGGTTCTAAGGTCTTAGGATTTTATGTATTTAGAACTCTAATTTGTAATGTTGGCAAACCATGATCAAAACATTGTATTTAGTCTTGTTTAGGCTTGCTCAAAGTTGGTTTATTATTGTACAGTTGGAATCGAGTGGCTGCAGAAGTACTTGGGACTTTTGGCCTGGCTCGATCGATCGAAGATTAGACTCGATCGATCGAAAATCGCACAGGTTGAATTTTCTGCAGAATTTCCAACTCAGCCCTACTTCATTAAACGTTTAGGGTTTTATGTTTTTACCCTAGGTATATAAACAAAACCCTAGCCACGTTTTTGAGGTTGTCCATATTGTTATTGTTGCTCATATTTTCTGTTTTGTGTAAATCTCTTGTGAGATCTTAGAGGAGCTTTCCTTTACACAAAGCTTAGGGTTTTCAAGGTAGAGATGATTTCAACATCTTGAAGATCAACTTAGTTGCAACCATTGGAACTTAAAAGAAAAGCAAGCGGGGAGCTTGTAGCTGATTAAAGAATTCAAGAAAAGAAGTAGTCCGTGGATTCGGAGCCTGCGCGTGGTCGTGTCAGGAAGTTCGTACTGGTGGGTAGCATTAGGAAGTCGAGCGGGGAGCTTGTAGTCCTTCTGTAAGAACTTCAATTCTTTCATAGTGAATTCTTGTTTGCCTTGAGGATCGGTGGGTCAAATCCTCCCCAGGTTTTTACCGTGTGGTTTCCTGGGTGATCATATCATTGTGTTATTTATTTTCCGCTGCATTATTATTCTTGATATGATTGTTAAATTGCTTTAACCTAGTATTGCTTAATTTGACTAAGTAACAACTTGGCTAATTAATCTAGGCTACGCAATTTGGTTGTTTTAGGGGTCTAAATAACCTGTCAAGTGGTATCAGAGCAGGTAGCTCTTTGTGTTTGAGATTTTTAATCTCTGAGCTGATCCTTGACCCCTGTTGTCATGGATTCTTGGAAAGTTATTCTGCTTATTTGTCAACTTATCCATTTGTTGTATTTGCCTTTTGTTGTGTTTGTTAAATCTTTCCTTAAGTACATTGGCATAATCACATGTGATAAGAATTATGTATGTTATACTGCTTTAACCGCCTTAAAGGCACGTGATTCTTGTCTTTGGTATTTGGATAGTGGTTGTTCCAGGCACATGACAGGAAATAAAGATTTATTCAAGACACTCTTTGAAGGAAAGATTGGGACAGTAACGTTTGGAGATGGAAGTAAATCTGTGATCAGAGGCATTGGTACTGTGGACATTCCAGGATTGCCAGTGTTTGAAGATGTTTGGTATGTTGATGGATTGAAGGCCAATTTACTCAGCATAAGTCAGATTTGCGATAATGGATTGAATGTACTTTTCACCAAGTATGAATGTGAGATACTTGATGGAGGAGGTGACTGTACGTGTGTTGGTGTAAGGACAGCTGACAACTGTTATGGCATAACACCAAGTGTAACCAACAAATGCTTTAGTGCAAAGATTGATCAAGTTGATTTGTGGCATCAACGGTTGGGGCATGCCAGTCATAAGCAGTTAGAGAAGATTTCCAAGTGTGAGGCAGTTATCGGTTTACCTAAATTTGAGAAGATTGATAAGTGCATCTGTGGACCATGTCAGATAGGTAAACAAGTAAAATCAAAGCATCCGTCTGTGACTAGTGTTCAAACTACAAGACCTTTAGAGCTATTACACATTGACCTCATGGGTCCTGCCAGAGTTCAAAGTTTGGGTGGAAAGAAGTATATTCTAGTTGTTGTGGATGACTTTACTAGATATACTTGGGTTGTGCTTTTGAAAGATAAAGCTGAGGCTCCTGAGAAGATGATACATCTATGCAAGAAATTGCAGGTTGAGAAAGATACAGTGATAGCCAGAATCAGAAGTGATCATGGAAGAGAATTTGAGAATAGCAAGCTGGCGACCTTCTGCAATGATCAAGGCACTCATCAAGAGTTCTCATCACCCAAGACACCTCAACAGAATGGGATTGTGGAGAGGAAAAACAGAGTTGTTCAGGAAATGGCACGAGTCATGCTACACAATAAAAAGTTGCCAAAGTCCTTCTGGGGAGAAGCTGTCAACACTGCTTGCCATACACTCAACCGGGTGTATTTTAGACCTGACTCCAAGAAAACTCCCTATGAACTCTGGAGAGGGAAGAAACCTGTTGTCAAGTATTTCAGGATATTTGGCAGTGACTGTTACATTCTACGTGATAGAGAGAACCTAGAAAAGTTTGATGCAAAGAGTGACAAAGGATACTTTCTAGGATACTCTTCCACTAGTAGAGCTTATAGAGTCTATAATCTGAGAACCAAAACAGTCATGGAATCTTCAAATGTTGTGATAAATGATGAAGTATGTTCAGAAAGCACTGTTCCTGCTCAAGATAAGCCTGTAGAGGTAAATGAGTCTCCACTTACTGAGTATGTTGGGAAACATAGTGAGGAAGAGCTGCTGGTGTTGAATGATACAGTCTCAGTACCATCAAGTTCAGAACCATCCACTCCGGTTCATGACACTCGACAGTTACAAAGTGAGTTCAGTCCTCTAGTTGAACAGAAAGGTACTACAACATCTCTTGTTAAACGTCCATCCTCTAGAGTGAGATTGAATCATCCTTCCACAAATATATTGGGTAGTCTAAATGAAAACATGAGATTGAGATCAAAAGCCTTAAGTGTGATCACTCACTCATGTTATTTGTCCCAATTTGAACCGAAAAAGGTAGATGAAGCACTTCAAGATGCTGATTGGGTAAATTCCATGCATGAAGAACTTCATCAATTTGTTCGGAATGATGTGTGGGAATTAGTTCCTAGGCCTGAAAATGTAAATGTGATTGGAACTAAATGGATCTTTAAGAACAAGTCCGATGAACATGGCACCGTGATTAGAAACAAATCAAGACTTGTTGCACAAGGATACACACAAGTGGAAGGAATTGACTTTGATGAGACCTTTGCACCTGTTGCAAGATTGGAATCCATTCGGATACTGTTGGCCATTGCAAGTCATCTAAACTTCAAGTTGTATCAAATGGATGTCAAAAGTGCTTTCTTAAATGGAATGTTACAAGAAGAGGTGTATGTTGAGCAACCTAAGGGATTTGTGGATCCTCACAGACCGGATGATGTATACAAGTTGAAGAGAGCCCTCTATGGTTTGAAACAAGCTCCTAGGGCTTGGTATGATAGATTGACTGCATATCTCACTGAGCATGGATTCAAAAGGGGATCTGCAGATACAACTCTCTTCATAAGAAAGGATAAGACTGGTTTTGTTGTAGCTCAAATTTATGTTGATGACATTGTTTTTGGTGCTACTAATGATTCTCTTGCTCATTCTTTTGCAGATGAAATGAAGGCAATGTTTGAAATGAGCATGGTTGGTGAACTAACTTACTTTTTGGGATTGCAGGTAAAGCAAACAGAGTCCGGCATCTACATCAATCAAGCTAAATATGCAAAGAATTTAGTCAAAAGATTTGGACTGGACAAAGCTGCTCATGCCAGAACACCAATGGCTGCAAATGCAAAATTAACACTAGATCCATCAGGTGAGTCTGTTGATATTACTTTGTATAGAAGCATGATTGGATGTCTCTTGTATTTAACTGCTAGTCGGCCTGATATCTCTTATAGTGTTGGTGTTTGCTCTAGATTTCAGTCTAATCCTAAGGTTTCTCATTTAAATGCTGTTAAGAGAATTATCAAATATGTGAGTGGAACCTGTGATTATGGATTGTTTTATAGCAAAGAGTCAAATTTGTCTCTTGCTGGTTTTTCTGATTCTGATTGGGCTGGGAATGCTGATGATAGAAAAAGCACCACTGGAGGGTGTTTTTATGTTGGAGCCAATCTTGTGGCTTGGATGAGTAAGAAACAAAATTCTGTTTCTTTATCTACTGCTGAAGCAGAATACATTGCTGCTGGGAGTTGCTGTTCCCAACTCCTTTGGATGAAAAAGCTTTTGAGTGATTATGGGATTCCTCAAGACACCATGGTTGTCTATTGTGATAATTCTAGTGCTATAGATATATCTAAAAATCCTGTTCAACACTCTAAAACCAAACACATTGAACTTAGATATCACTTCATTAGGGATTTGGTTGAAAAGAAAATTGTTGTTCTTGAGTATATCCCTACTGATCGTCAAAATGCTGACATCTTTACCAAACCTCTTGATGGAAGTAAGTTTGAGACACTTCGTCAAGTGATTGGTGTTCTTCGGTGTCCCTAAGTTGTGTTTGTCTTTATGGTCCTTGTGCTTAATTGCTCTATTCTTTGGTGACCATTGTTCTTTGGTTTGTGTCTTTTTGTTGTTTTTGTTCTAGGACTTGCATTGCATTACATTCATGCATTTCATTCTAGGATTTATTTGTTTTCTCTTTTAAAATAAAATAAAAAAAAAGGGAGAAAGAAAAAAATTATGTTAGACACTATTTTTCTTGATTTTTGAAAAACAAGGTTGGTCTATCTTTTGACACATGTCATGTTCTGTGTACCTTGTTTAGCTTTGATGAGCTTAAATATTGCACTTGACTAGTTAAAGCTTTGTAGTGCATGTTGTGTGGGAAAGATGTTTATGGTTATTAATCACTTTGTCTTGATCTTGAAGTCACATGTTATTTGACTGTCGGACTTGATCCTTTTGAGAAAGGCATAAATAACCATCTCACCACTGTTCACTAGTCAATCATGAACACCTTAGTGCATATCATAAGATTTTGTGCTCGAGAAAGTGTAGCACATGCACAAAAAGAACATAAGGTGTAGCCTCTTTAAATGCTTAATGCTTAAAATTGGTGTGTACTATTAGGCTTGATGCCATTTCACATAATCTAATCTGGTGTGTACTATTAGGCTTTATGCCAAATTTCACCTAAATAATGGGGCAAAAATACAAGAAACTTACATGATTGCAAGCTTTTGTTCTAGGAGATGTGGGAGTTATAGGATGTAACTCTTTAGGTGATAGTCTCTTTTAAATTCTATGTGATGAATTGTGTAGACTTTGTGTTTGATTGCTATTCACATATCACCTCACATGTATCTCAAGTTTTTGCTAGTATCACACACTACACAAGTTACTCTTTGTTAAACACTGTACATGCTAGTGTGTGTGTTTTTGGTCTGACCAACCAAGTTTGAAATTATCTTGAGATTTGTGTACAACATATTTGTTGTTTAAGAACATTCAAAGGAAGAATGATTGAAACTTGTTTTTGAGAAAATTGGGGTTTAAAATTTTGGGTTTTTGAAAAATCATTCCATCTCATACTCATGCATTTTATCTCTGTAATTTAATGCTTTGAGGAGTTGTTTTTTTAAAATATGGTTTGTCTTTCAAAACTGTGATTTTTCTCAAAATTTAGTGAGCCTCTGCCCATTTCGATCGATCCAGCCTGTTTTTCGATCAATCGAAAAAGTGCTTCCATTTGTCTCAAAATGACTGTGTGTTTCGATCGATCGAATCTGCTTTTCGATCAATCGAAAAAGTGCTCTAGTTTGTTTCAAAACGACTGAGTGTTTCGATCAATCGAATCTGATTTTCGATCGATCGAACATCGTGAAAAAGCTTTTTTAAAAGATCAGATCTGACTTTTTCAAATACTTTTCAAAATCTTTTTCAAACTTTTTCTCTCTCTCCGCGTTGGCAAGGCTCCACCTTAGGAATTTTTGTCGTTTTCTTCCGAAGTTTTTGCACAATCTCTCTTTCCTCAAGCTGGTAAGACCTTTTTACCCTTCCTTTTGATTTTATTTTCATCATTTCATGCATAAATTCATGTTTTTAAGGGTAATTTTCGGAATATGCAAAATTTGGATTTTCTGTTGATTCAAGCCTTAATTTATGAAATTGATCATTGGGTTTTTGTGGGGACACTTCATTAACATGATTCTTACCTGTTAATTTGATCAAATTTGAGTTTGGTGAAAAATTGAAAAATCTAGGGCTTGTTCTTGATCCGAATTGGGGCTTTTGTTAAATTGAGATGATTTTGATGAAATTGACTTGTTGTGTAGTTGTAATTAAGCATTATAATCTATGTAATGTGTTTTATAATGCTCAATTCATCTTTTTGGTATAAAATTTCAACAAGTGGTTTTCAATTTTTGGGATTTTTGATAAAAATTCCATGTTCAAGCCAATTTTGTCAATTTCAATCTCAATTGAACTTATTTGTTTACTGCATTAGATCATGCATCACAACATTATTAATGTTCATGCATCATATAGATTTTTGTTCTATATTTTTTATTGTGCTAATTTGCAGTCTGCCCTTGGTTTTATTTTCTCTTGTTCTTTTGGTTTTTCCTTTGTGTCTCTGTCCTTTCCTTAGCACTATGCCTAGGAAAACTAGAGCCCGTAGGAATGTTCCTTCACCTTCTCCTTCACCCCCTCCATCTTATGATAGTGAGAAGTTTTCTAGTGAGAAAAACCAAGAGATTTTTGAGAAGCTGAATGTTAGGAGAAAAATTTGGGCTGAGCGTTCTGTTCACTTAGATGAACTTGATCCTGCCATTAGGGCAAATTTTGAGCGTAGGGGCTGGTTACCCTTGGTGGATGTTTCTGATCCTCCTCCACCTTCTGCCTTGATTAGAGAGTTCTATTCGAACATCTCTATCCGCATCTATGATTCCAACACTCTAGTCAAGAGTTGGATACGAGGCGTAGAGTACACCCTTACTCCTACGGTAGTGGCTGATGCTCTAGGGGTACCATTGGTTCGACATCCTGTCTATCCATATGATGTGTCTCCCGAGATTAGTGATGTCTTGTCTTACATCACTGGGACTACTGTCCAGTGGGGTTCTGATCCTCGGATCACCTCTGCTGAGCTCTCTGGGTTACACTATCTTTTCTTTAGGATAGCGTGTCATTCTATCTGGCCCATTTCCCATGTTCACACCATTCCTCTTGAGAGGTGTGTATTTTTGTACGCTCTAGTTACTGATGCTCTTATTAGTTTTCCCCATCTTTTTCTTCGTTCTTTGAACGATGTTTATAGGAGTTCATCATCTGCTCATGCTCTTGTTCATCCTATTTTCATTCATAGGATTCTCCTTCATCTTGATCTTGGTGGCTTCCCTTACTCTGAGCCCGTTCATGTTATTGCTCCTATAGGTGCGTCTTTTCTTAGACAAAGGGCTGCTCATCTTCGAGCTGGTTCTAAACACCCTAGGTCTGAGCCCTCGAGTAGCGCACCTCCTCCTTCTTCTTCTGCAGGTATTGCTGGTGAGGATGTTACTGATCCAGTTGGTGATGATGCTGCTGCTGCTGATGTTCCTCCACCTCCTTCGGCCGACTTCGATGTTCGTCGTACTTTGGAGACTGTCATGACCGTTCAGGCGGCTCATGGACAGATTTTGGTGGACTTGCTTGATGAATTTCGTGCTCTACGAGCTGACTTGGCGCGTCTTCATTCACCCTCACCACCTCCTTTTGATGGCGACTTGTGATTGCTCTTTGGCATTCCGTCACAAAAAGGGGGAGTGGTATTTTGACTTGTAGAGGGGTTTTTGTAGTTAGGGGGAGACTTTTTGTTTTGAGGAGCTTGTGGAGTTGTTTAGATTGTATCTAGGTGCTTCACTTTGTATATCATTTTTGGGGATATTCATGTTAGGGGGAGTAACATTGATTGATATACATGTTATATTCATTGATTCTTGTTGCTTGATGATTCACTGCTTATTGATTTATATTTATGAGTTGATCATTCATATATGTCTTTATTTTGTGTTGTGTGAATCTTACAAGAATGTTATACCTGTTGTTTTACTCTTTTCTGTCACACATGCGTTTATGCGTTTGTTGAGTGTTTCAGGAAATATACAGGTTGATTCAACTAAGCTGCTGTCTACACTTGCAACTGATGGATAGTAGTTAGGATTGAATTTGAGTTTATGAGCATTACTTTTGTAAAGGGCTTTTACTTGTAAAACTTTGAGCTTTTAAATTATGGTTTTGTCACGGATTGCCAAAGGGGGAGTTTGTTAGGTTCTAAGGTCTTAGGATTTTATGTATTTAGAACTCTAATTTGTAATGTTGGCAAACCATGATCAAAACATTGTATTTAGTCTTGTTTAGGCTTGCTCAAAGTTGGTTTATTATTGTACAGTTGGAATCGAGTGGCTGCAGAAGTACTTGGGACTTTTGGCCTGGCTCGATCGATCGAAGATTAGACTCGATCGATCGAAAATCGCACAGGTTGAATTTTCTGCAGAATTTCCAACTCAGCCCTACTTCATTAAACGTTTAGGGTTTTATGTTTTTACCCTAGGTATATAAACAAAACCCTAGCCACGTTTTTGAGGTTGTCCATATTGTTATTGTTGCTCATATTTTCTGTTTTGTGTAAATCTCTTGTGAGATCTTAGAGGAGCTTTCCTTTACACAAAGCTTAGGGTTTTCAAGGTAGAGATGATTTCAACATCTTGAAGATCAACTTAGTTGCAACCATTGGAACTTAAAAGAAAAGCAAGCGGGGAGCTTGTAGCTGATTAAAGAATTCAAGAAAAGAAGTAGTCCGTGGATTCGGAGCCTGCGCGTGGTCGTGTCAGGAAGTTCGTACTGGTGGGTAGCATTAGGAAGTCGAGCGGGGAGCTTGTAGTCCTTCTGTAAGAACTTCAATTCTTTCATAGTGAATTCTTGTTTGCCTTGAGGATCGGTGGGTCAAATCCTCCCCAGGTTTTTACCGTGTGGTTTCCTGGGTGATCATATCATTGTGTTATTTATTTTCCGCTGCATTATTATTCTTGATATGATTGTTAAATTGCTTTAACCTAGTATTGCTTAATTTGACTAAGTAACAACTTGGCTAATTAATCTAGGCTACGCAATTTGGTTGTTTTAGGGGTCTAAATAACCTGTCAAATATGAGTCCTAATTTTAAGTAATGAGCATGATTGTTGTATTATATACACACAAAAAAAAAATGGAAGGCCATGTACCGAGAAAATAATTGGAGTTGAGAAATTCAAAATGCAAACCTTTGCAGGATATTGCCAACTTTTAGAAAACTAAATAACAAGAAAGCTATTAATTTGTTGTGGTTGGTCTCTCACTTCTTTCCTTTTTAAAAGTCCATGTTCAGGTATTAGGAAAGTTGTTAATTTGTTTAATAAATTGAAAAGAATAGCATAATATGAGTGTATATACTCCATTCTAATATGATCATAGATTGATCAAATCAGTTGGTGTTTGTTTGCAATGCATCTATGATTTTGTAAATTTTATAGAACCAAAAAAGGAGGAGACTAAACTTGCATTTAGAATTCATCTCTATCTAAACTGCACTATGATTATTACACAATCAGTAATTTAACTCTCTCCTTTTCTGTTTTTTGTGTAGGTGATTTTGTAGATTTCCATGCACCAATGTATATCTTACATGCTCACATTGCTTATCACGAACCAAGAACCTGTGCTACAAATAATAAATAATGCTATGGACAATGTTAATGTTGTGGGTCTTCAAACATAGAAGTTCAATAGCGATTTGGCAAACATGCATGGATTGTTAACAGTTATAAAATGCTTTATGAATTCTACTACAGCTTTGCCTCCATAGAAACTTTTGTTAATAATTACTAATTTATGTTAATTTGTTAATAATTGTTAATTTGGAATTCTTCTTTAGTATAGTGATTTTAATATTTCGAGTAGGCTTTGGACGCAAAGACATGGAAATTTGTTGCACCGTCCATAAGCCATATATTGCTCTGCACCATACCTCTTTGCTCAGCAGTCAGCACTATTACAATTGCATGGTACAGAAGTAAATGGAGACACCTATCTGGGTTTTCTACTCTTCAACTGTCTGTTTTATTGATAGCAGCTGTCCTTCATTAATTACTACCTATTAAAATCTCATTTTGATTTAAAAAATATAGGAAGAGCTGGTCGGATATTTATTACAATATTGATATTTTTGCAACATTTCACTGAGATTTTAAACCATGGCATCACTTGCTTCAATGATATATTGATATATTTACAGTTGGGATCATTCTATGCTGTTCTTTGTGATGGTTAAAATAATATATATAGTTACCTGATTTAAGAGCAAAGTGACAGAGGGAAGAAAGAGAGAAAAAGTGTTAACCTTTGTATTAATTTGCTATCATTTTTTTTTCTCCTAAAAAAAAAATTTTGCTATCAATTCAGTATTTTTGTACATATGAATATATACAGAGGTCTGGATATGTGGGTCGACTTTTTTTAGCACTCCAACATTTTTATACAGCATTATTAAAAAAAATAAAAAAATAAAAACTATTTAGACTGAGAAGGCAGCTGCGTTAAAACAAAAAAAAAAAACCTTTGTTTCTCTCCAAAACAAAAACCCGATAATAAAACTGAAGCCTTTGACTTTCCTCTCCATTTTTTCACAAACATGAGAACAATGACTACACAATGCACTCGGCAGAGAGGCTCCACCGCACCATTGAGATCCGAAGACTACACAAGAAACTGAAAAAGGCCTGAACAACAACTGATTTGTGGCGAATTGACCCAGGAGACAACTCTCCACTTCCACCCATTTGCACGGATGGCTTTGCTCGAAGCTTTTCACTTTCTTTCTCTCTCTCCTTGGAACACTGGTAATTCAGGTTTTTCTCTCTCAGTCTTTGGGTTTTCAATTTTGGTAGATATATAGATTCAAATTGCTTGTTAATTTTTCCACTCCTGCTTAGGGTATTGATTTTAGGTTTTTGAATTTCTTGATTAGTTTATTTTTATGATTAATCGATGGGCAGTCCTAACCATTTAATCTGTTTACATAGGTTGTTTAAATTAAACATCTGTAAGCATTGCCTCTGTTTTCTTTCAAACCCACTTAGGGTTTTAATTGTAATGTATTCAATTAGATAGTTGCAGATAGTTTTTGTAGCTCTCTTAGTGTTTGTACAGAGTTACTTAAAAAATAATGGAGTAACCTAAGAGTTTCATAGATTAGAAAACTTCATGAGCACAATCTGTACACATCAGTCCTTCAAAAATGCAAGCTTAGTTTCAACCTAAAAACGAAAATATCAGAAGGGGGAATTTAAAAAAAAAAATGTTCTGATGGAACCTGAAATTTCTGGGACAGAGAAAAAAATCTATTACTGTTGTTATTTAGATGAATCTAGAACAACACCCTGGCCAGCATTAGTAAAACAAGATGCAGGAAGTGGCAGGAAATGAGGACATCAACTTATCGAACTATTACTAAAGAAAAGTATCGATTACACCCCCATTGTTAACACAGGTCAAATAACCAATTTGAACCAAACAAATAAAATTGAAGCAATGCAGGGTACACTAATCTAATCATATCATATCATATCATATACTATATATAATAGCAGCAGCCTTTAAGGAGGTGCTGCCACGTTAGGAAAAATGGCTATCTAAAATTCAGACATTTTTTTAACTTTAAAAAGCGATACATTATATTGTTTGACAAAGCTACACACCGTTTAAAAGCCTGTCATTATAAATATATATAATAAAAAAAACCGGTTAAAATAAAATAAAATAAAAAATGCGTTTCAACTAGAAAAGCCCTAGCAACACTACGATACAGAGAAAGGGAAGGAGAAAAAAGAAAACCTTGCGCCACACTGGAGATTCGTACGGCCGGCCATCGCCATCCCTTGCCAGACTTAGACCACCGCAACCGGCACCCGTCAAAGTTAAATACGATCAAACCTCCTTGAGGTATTGAGATACGGAGATAGAGACAAAGAAAGAGAGAGGCGATGAAAGCAGAGAAAGAAGCAGATGAAAGGGAGAGGCGATGAAAGAAGCAGGGAAAGGGAGAGGCGATGAAAGAAACAGAGAAAGCGCCAGAGTTATTAGAGAGATAGAGATAGAGACATAGATACAGTCTGGTAAGATTTTTTTTTCTTTTTCTTTGATCTGGGTAGAAGGGAAAGGGAGAGGCGATGAAAGAAACAGAGAAAGCGCCAGAGTTATTAGAGAGACAGAGATAGAGACATAGATACAGTCCGGTAAGATTTTTTTTTCTTTTTCTTTGATCTGGGTAGAAGACAATATTACAATTCCCTTTTGTTATTTCACGTGACAAACCCCCTGACCAACATAATTATTCACGCAATTGCATCCTTTAAACTTTAAAGTTTGATCAACTATATTAAGGGTTTTGCTTTAAAATTGGTTTTGATCAACGGTCACAATCATAATTAGAGAAGAAGAAGAGAAAGGCGGTGGAGCAAACACAGGCAAAGCAAGGGAAATATTGCCAACAGGTATAACCCCAAAAAACTGAAAAAAAAAAATTTGTTGGATATTGTTGTGTTTTGCTATATAAAATTATGAATGAAATAATTAATTTTTAAATGTGAGTTTTAAATTTTTTTTTTATGTATTTTTCTTTTATTTAATAAAACTCAATTACTGGATATGTAAATTCAAGTTCTATTTAGGAAGATAGGAAGTAGTTTGTTCCTCATAATATTTCCCAAGTTTTTTCTTTTTTAATTTTTAAAATATATACATGCTTGATTAGTCTTTTTCCTCCTATAACTGATGCTTTGATTTTAGTATTTTGTCCGTTTATTTGTTATTAATTTTTCAATCGACCTAGAGAGGTTTAATTAATTTTTGGTTGGTTAGAGTGCTTGGTTGACCCCATAGCATTTGCTGCTAAACATGTTGAAATTCTTATTCTTATTCTCCTTTCTTGTATGAGACATTCGGTAATTTTTCCTATTTGTTTGTAGGACTGATTTTTCTATCTGTGTATAGAGCAGAAAGTAGAAAAGGTGAAGAGAGAATCAAAAGCATGTCCAACAAATGATGTAATTTCACCATGATTGGTTGGAGATTTGGAATTGACGGAATATCCCTTCACTTTCAACTGATATGGTTTATGTATATTTTTTATCTTAATTTTTTTTTTTTACAAATTGTTTTATCTTAATTGATTGCACCTTGAATTTTACATATGATGTGTTTGTTACATTACCAAAATCTTCAGTTTTTTTCATTTTTTTCTCTGATTTTTAACTCAGTTACTTCTTTATTCTGCAGCCTTTGAAATGAGTTGGTTTTGCTTGGAATATTTGGATTCATTTTTTTAGGGTACTCCAAACTTATAATTCAAAGGCTACGATATTTAGATTGTTTTAATAGTTGGGTTTCTAATTAATCTCTTATCCTATTCTCTTCAATTAGGTTTGTTGTCAATTTAGGGATTTCATTGAAATAAGGGAAACAACCTAGAAGATCAAATTCTAATTGAATTGTTCTTAGGAATTTTCAGTTTTGGGGTTTTGTTCCTTTGCTTTCATGAATTTTAGTTTCATATTTTGATTTGTTTTTGTTTTTTTGGCTTGCTATCTGGGTCATTAGAGAAGAAGAAGCGTTATTAGATAAGAAGAGGAAGGTAGTGGAACAAACACAGGCCAATAAGGGAAAAAGGTTTTTATGGTGATTGTTGGACAATCGGCGTTTTACATGCCCAACAACATGGTTTTTATGCCCTGAATTGCCACACCCTTAATCAAACGGCACCCACCTCAAAGAAAAGATGAATCCCCTTCATTCAATAAAAGAAAAAACGGCAAAATAAAATCTCTTCCTCCTTCCAATTTTCAATTTGACACCCACTCTGTTTCGCTTCTTTTCTGCAACACCAATACCCAAGGTCAGCATTTTGTTACTTGATGTGTTATATTCTTTATTTTGATGCTTTCTGTTTGATTTATCATAATCCCTTTTTTTTTTGGGTGGCATCATGGGGTTTAGCCCTTGAATATGTGTAGAAAAAAAACATGTTTACCCTTGAATAATGGTGGATTTTTCAATGTTGCTGCTCTAACCATCTATTATCTGAAACTAAAAAGTCTAAGACCCCTTTAATGTTTGTGCTAAAAAGTCATGTTTTTCGTTTGATTGTATATTTTTTAAAGGAATGAATGAATTTCTTTTTGACAGTAAATAATGTTTTTTCTTTCACTTATTGAATTTGATTAACGCCTTTAAAAAAAAAAAATGGGTAAATTAAATAGCCAACATATTGCTTAAAATTATGTCATTGAATATTTAGAGATTATTTACTAAAGATTGTTTTGTGGTGTACACATTAATGTTTAGATTAGTTGGTTAAAATTTTTAGGAAAAGTTTTTTATTTTAAAAACAAATTGTTGTGTGTAATTAATCTTACATTTATTTTTTTGAATAAATCCAGATTAAAACATTTGCAAAACTTTACATACATCTATAGTTTCTTTTGTAGTCTCTCTTTCTTCTTATTCACTGTATTTTAAAAAATGCTTCTTTGCCTGTTTTTTTGTCGAAGCACAGATTTACATAGTTCTCTACCAGATATGGCAGTTTGGTATTTTGCAAGAAGAGATGCCGAATCATATTGAGAGGTTTAGGTTAGCCTGATTTTCCTTTTGTTTATCTTTTCTTTTTTGGGTTATGTTTTTTTCATTTGATGTCTTTGGGTTTGAATTAGTTTTTTCCCTGCACAATATAGTCAGAATTGTTTTTCAAGTATTTGGTTTCAATTAAATTTTTTTTCTTCAATAAATTGACCTGTAAAAGTATTGTTTGTCTTATTTTTCTTAAAGTCTGGAACTTCACTTTTTAATTCCATTGTACCTTTTCCTTTGTCTTGGTATTTTAAAAGTTTATATGTTTTCATTATAGATAAAAGTCTATGTATATAACAAAAGCAGTTGATGAAGAAGAAATTAGTATGCATGTATTTATATTTTTTTTGTGTGTCAGTAAATGGGTAACATTTAGTCAATGGGATTTGGATCTAAATTTGGTGTGGTAGCTGTTCCTAATTGGTAGACTCTCTTTTGAGTCCAGATTGTTCAATTAAAATTCCCAGAGGACCAAAACAAATTTTGTTACTTGCCAAAACTTGCAAATCATCCAATCCTGTTTCTTAAGATATTTGGATCAGTTTTGCCCATTGAATAGTGGTTAATAGTATTGCTATTATATTTGTACTCCAAGTGATTTTACTGACAACGTAGTACCACCTTAGTACCATAGGTTGCCTATTCTCCATGACGCAGGTCACTACCATCTTAATTATTCTCCACATCATTTTGCATATGTGACCAAATTTACTTCTAGATGTTTTAAGGATGGAATTTGTATAGGAACTACGTTTGTATTTCGTAGAACGTGTTTTACATTGATGTTTATTAGGATTTATGTATTTTCAATATCTTTTTTTTTTCTTTTTATTTCTTTCACGTGTTTTTGTGGTAGCACAGACGCAGATAAGATCATTGGTTGTTGTTCAAGAAGAGTTATTGTAACAAAAAAAAAAAACTATTAAAATTACTTTTGATCCTTGACAATGTTATCATAGAAAATATATATATATATATATATATAATGCAATAGTAGCATGTCAAAGATTATATATAATGCAATGGTAGCATGACAAAGAAGGCGGATGATAATGTTTGAGAAGAGAACCAAAAGAAAATGGCATGGAAGACGAAATAATTTCAAAACTGTGTATTAGAAATGGTCCTACACTAGCTAGGAAAAACAAGAGAATGGTCATGGGAACAATTGGAACCATCTTCTACTAGAGTTTCATTTATACTATGTTTGATTTAGTTGTTCCAAAGGAATGGCCAATATGCATATATTATGCTATTTCTTGAGGCGCCAATTAATTAAAGCATCAGTCATTGCAGGAAATAAAAAATTCCATCAATATTTAGAAAACACAAATGACATAAACCTTTGAAAGTTTTTTATAAAATATTTTAGAATTGTTATGACATAATGTTTATACAATTAAAGTCTGAAGTTGGTTGATTTCAACACTTAATTAAATTGTATTATGCTATTGCTAGAATTTCATTGTATTTAGAATATATATCCTGAATATTATTTTTAATTTTGATCCCTGATTACAACTAATTGTGCTCTAATGTGTTTCTTTATTACATTACAGGGAAATTTTTATTTTGGACCGCCATAATTTTATTTTGATAATCTTTTGGACCTATGGAACATGTTTTGAATAATAAATTATTGGAGGAAAAAAAAAAAAAAAAAAACACTTTCTTTTTGCTTGAGTGCATGGGTGGTAAAGGAATACAAATTTTCTAAATCTATTTCTAAAGGTCTATTTAAAATTTTGTTGACCACCATGAAATTTCAAGATTAAATTTGGAAGTTTCTATGAAAGACTCTCTGGATTCGCGTCTTCTTCTTCCAAGTTATTATTTGATTTTATATTTTTGGTATTATCTTAATGAAAAAATGTTTATATTTTTAGTTACCATGTCTTTTGTAATAAATAAAAGTATCCCGCACATTGTGTGGGCTATAAGCTAGTTTATAGTAAAAGAGAAAGAATTTGTTCAGGGTGAGGATATGCCCATGGGCATTGTTAAATAATGAATACTAATCTCCACTAAGTGAAAATACGTCTGAATAGACACAAAGCATGCAGAACCTGGTGAAGTTTGTAGATTAGATAGTTGTAGATAGTTTCTGTAGTTGTCTTGGACCTCTTGGTGTTTGTACAATGTTGTTTGCTTCTACTTCTAACAGAGAGTAACTGGCTTAAAATTATTATTAGTCATTCTAGAAAGGGAGTTACTAGTTAAAGAATTTAAGTTAGCACTGAACTTTGAATGAGTTGAAACATGATGCAAGAATGAGCTTTTGGTTTGAAATTTGGTGTGACAACATCTCTTATACTGAATCTAACCATGTAATTATGTATTTTACTGCCAAAAAGTGTACAAAACTTGAACCTTCTTTTGGATTGGTGTTTGTACCGCAATTTTGTTAACAATTTTACTAAATATTTTGTAAAAAAAATATATTCTTTTTGGTTGGGAATGCTTAGGTGTTTTAAGTTAGAGTGAGTTCAAGGATGTGCAAACGCAGGAGCCAATGTGATAAAGACAACATGAACATATGCTAGGTACATGAAACTTTTCCTTCTAATTTCAATGGGATTTTTTTTTTTTTTTTTTTTGGTGCTCCCTATTTTATTTTTCTTTTTGATAAACTTATTTTTAGGTTTAGAAAATGTCGTCCAAGAATTAATTTCGTGAAATTATTAGTAGGTTATTCTACTAGAGTTCAAATTACCACTAATATGTCTAATTGTTTTTAATATACTTTTAGGCTTTTAATTCTGACCTTCACAGTGTGTTCCACTCATGATTTGCATGTTCTAAATTGCAGAGAATGATGAGTTACTGTTGCATTATAGCTGCATCAATCAAGTGTTGCTACTGTATTTAGTGTTGAAATACTCATTGACAAACTGTAATAATTAATCAGTAGTTGTTAGCAAATATTATTGTAGTTAGTATTGTACTAGGACTACGTTTGTAAAGTCTTAGGTTGTCTTAGATGATTCACAAGTCACATTCTGTTGTAAATGCCTTACCAGCTTCTACCATGGTTAATTAGGTGTTTGTTTGGTCTTTCTTTTTTGCCGAATGGATGTTTGGTCAATGAATTATTTTTCTTTCTCATCTATCTTATAGTTTGTGGTACATATTATGGGATAAAGGTAGAGAGATATATAAGACATACAACAATGTAATTGTTAGAACTTAGAAATGCACATTAACAGTAACAAATGAGCCTCAACATAGGAAACAAAACACATTTAATCCTATGCAACACAAAACTAAATGAAATTATATTGAGTTCAAGCCTTAGACAAAGTTTGCAGTGTATGAAAATTGGGGGAAAAAGAGAGAAGATTTTGTGTGTGATTAGAATAATCTTTTGACTCATATTTAGTCACTAACCCATGCATATATATAAAATCGAAGATGACTTTTTGTTGACCTCTTTAGAACTTGTCACATCATTATCTATACTACTATTTAAGGGATTTTCCCTATTTGGACCGGATTTTTTTTTGTTCCAAAATACCCCTACACCCCTAGGTTTAAGTAGAGACAAAACTAAAGAATAGTCTGGTAAAAATACATATCTAACTTACACTAAAACATTGCCTACAAAATAGAAACACTCTTCCATTAACTCACTTCTTTAAAGTAACTATACGTTTATTTTTTTTTTTTTTAAATAGAAAAATAAGTTAAACAACCCACATAGCTACTTTTTTTTCCTTAAAAAAAAAAACCCCATGTTTATCCAAAAAAAATAAATAAATATAAAAAATATATTTAAAAAAAAAAAACTAATAGTTATCCCAAAAAAAAAAAAAAAAACTAAATAGATATATACACTTTTTTTTTTTTTTTGATAAATAGATACATCTTTAACCCCCACTAAAACATTGCTTACAAAACAGGACCACTTTCTTGATGGTTTTCAAATTGCTCTTCTATTTTTTTTTTTTTTTTTTTTTTTTTGTAAAAGTTAATAATTTGCATCCATTATAATTTGAAATTACTACTTTTTTTAATCACTGAAATACCTAAGGTATGATGAGTGTTCTGCGTTTTGGATGAAATAATTTACTCATCACACCCCTAGGTCTTTTTGTGATTGAAAAATATAGTAATCCCAAATTATAATAGATTCAAATTATTAACTTTTAAAAAAAAAAATAATAAAAAAAAAAAAAAAAAAAAACTAAACTAAACCAAAACTCAGCTGGTCAAATTCTTGCGAATTTTTTTTCCAAATAACATTAAATATAAAAAAATTTAGTTAGTTGTCACATTTCAAAACAATGTTGTAAACTAGCATCTCGAGTATCTAAAACTCAAGTTCTAAGATAAAACTCGAGTTTTTAAGTCTCGATTTGTAAGTGGTGGGAGCTGATGTGGAAGAAAATCCACGTGGAACTCGAGTTTTTAAGACTTGAGTTTCACTTTTAAGACTCGAGTTTCACCATTGTAACTTCTTCTTCCTCGCGTTCTTTTGAGTTTTGACCCAGCATTCTTCTTCATGCAGATCTGAAGACCACATCATCCAATCACCCACCCAATGTTGAATCATCCAATTAGAGCTCCAGTGTTCTTGGTTCTTCCTCTGTTCTTCATCAGATCATTCCTCCATTCTTCGTCATCCAATGATTGTTCTTCGTCGTCAAATCGTTCCTCTGTTCTTCTTCAGGTCTGTTGTTCTTCAAGTACCAAAATCGAGTCTTAGAGACTCGGTTTTGCTTTTTAGAATTTGAGTCTATAAGACTCGAGATCTATCTGGCATCATATTTCCAACTCAATAAGCGGGAATTTAGTCTTTAATTTTCGAGTTTTAGACTGAAATTGAGTCTATAAAACTCGAGATGCTAGTTTGCAATTTTCTTCCAACCATATGTTAACTTATGATATTCTTTCTTCTCACTCTTCTAGTCTGCAAATTCCCTCAAATTCTTTCTCCCCAAAAGGAAAACCTGATAAACTCTCTTTTCTTCTTTAAACACAAACTCAGCCAAAACAAACTTAGTCTTTCTCCTTCAAACACAGACTCAGCTCCCATCTCCTTTCTTCAATTCTCTCATTGTAACGCAACTCCCTCTCCTTCTTTTCGTCGTTTCCCCCAACCCTTCACTGTCAATTGCCTTTGCTCCCCCATGAAAAACAAAATACGGACACAAATCTCCTTTCAAGATCAGTCTTCTTTGTATAGTCAATTACTTTCTATTTCTTTATGAAAGTATCTGTATGTGATCAACCAGGAATTAATGTGGGTTTGAAGGTTTTGGCTTGGTTCATTGGTATTGATGTCTCTGTGTTTGTTTAAATTTCTCAATGAATGTGCAAAACATGTTGAATATATAATGTGGGGAAAATATCAATGCTGCCTTGGAAGATTTTACTTTGAATTTGTTGGCAAAAATTATTGATTTTCTTTACGCTAGAAAGTGTTGCTTCCCTAAAGAGATGTTGATTATATGTCTGCCAATAAATTTGTTGTTTGCCTATAGCGATATTGATTATATAGCTTTATATAGATACATTGATTATCTGTCACTGAGAAACCATAGATCTAGGCAGAATATATATACCAATTTCGTTTTATAGCTTTTAGTTTTGATTCTTTCCACTTTTTTAAATTTGGAAATATGATTTAGGTTTTGATATTGTGGTCACTGATCGGATTGGTTTTGAATCTTTTGATTTAAGAATTTGAATTAGTTTGGTCCACACAAAAGTGGCTATTATGTGTTTGACTAAATGCTTGAGTTAAAATCTGGTCAGGAAACATACTTATGAACACATATCTGTTTGGTTGCAACACCTGGTAATTATTTGTAGCTTCATTGATGGTATGTACTTAAAATGATTTCAAACAGCTTCATTGATGGCATGTACTCAAATGATTTCAAGCAATTGCTTCAAATATTATTTATGTTCTTGCTCATAGAAATAGCTATTAATACATTATTGCATTGTCTCTATTTAAATGAACATTACTGTGTTTTAAATTTCTCCATAGAGTGGCTTGGTTGAGCCTAATAGCACTGCTTGGAATAATTGTGTATTACTTTCAACCCAACATTTGGTGTTTTTGAAATTGATTGTATGTCTTACTTAAGATGTATCCAAAGAGTTTATGAAATTTGGTTTTAATTGTTTATAGAGATAGTTGAAACTGAAATAAATAGGCATTTCATTTGATTCCTTTCAAATAGACACTCTTTCAAACTACTATTATTTGCATGTACTTAAGATATATCTAAAGGAAATCAGATGCATCTGGCACAAATATATGTTGCTGCAAATGATCTCCTCAACAGTTTCCAAAAAGCCAGCATAATCAAAATTGGGGGCCATCAAGAGTAGATAAGCAGAGATACTTAGACTATTTGTCAGCTGTTTCGTTTCAAAGTTTTGAATATTGTGTTTATGAGTTGCTTCTTATAAGAGATAGTGGCATAGTGCCCCATGTGTTTCATTGGCATATTATTCTCTGGCAGCAAATGCATGGTCTCACTAATGCTGTCATGAGATTGTTTACACATTTATATATTCATTTTATCAATAAATTTTATCGTTTATCCTAAAAAAAAAAAGTGCATTTTAGGAGTAGAACAAATTGGCAAAGCAGGAATAGAAAATTTATTAGTTTGAAGATTTTAAAGTGCTACAACTGTTCTTTTTCCATTTGCAGGGTCCTAAAATTTGTTGACAGCTTGCAATATGCTGTACGTGCATAATGGTTTTGTTGTTGACTTCTTCATGGACTTAAGTTTTATAAGTCATTGAAAAACCTTTGTACCTGGTTAGATCATCAACTTTCCCAATTCAAAGAGATATAAACATGTCAGAATGCTCAAAAGGTTTAGTCTCAGTTCTTAAAACTCATATCTCAAAACTCACAACTTGTAACTCATATCTTGCTTTCTATTTTTTTTTTTAACTCACTCAATAACATGTTTGGTTCAAATATTTGGTTTGGTTTTCACTGCTTTAACTCAAAAGTTGTGGAGCCCACAAGTCAGAACGGTTGGGGTCTAATTCTTGTGGAGCTTCTGGTGGGGTGTTGGTGATGTGGGACACTCGGGTAGTGAATAAAATGGAGGAGGCAGTGGGGAGATTTTCGGTTTCTTGTAAGTTTACAAGTGTGTCAAATCAGATTGTTTGGGCGTTTACTGGTGTTTATGGTCCTAATTTACACCGAGATAGGAGGCTTTTATGGGAGGAGCTCTGTGGCTTGAATAGTTGGTGGAGTGTCCCTTGGTGTGTGAGTGGTGATTTTAATGTGGTTAGGTTCCCTTCCGAACGATTGGGGTCTAATTCTTTCACTACGGCTATGAGGGAATTCTCCAATTTTATCTCAGAACAGGGTCTCATTGATCTGCCATTGCAAGGGGGTTCTTTTACTTGGTCAAATTCTAGAGAAGTTGTTTCAAAGGCTAGGTTGGACAGATTCTTGTTTTCTGCAGATTGGGAGGATAAGTTTCCAACAGTTTCTCAAAAACGGATGTCTAAGTTGTGCTCGGATCATTTTCCAATTGTCCTTGAGGGTGGGTCTTTTCAGAGAGGGAGTATGCCGTTTAGATTTGAGAATATGTGGCTTAAAGATGAAGGTTTTGTGGATAGGGTCCAGTCTTGGTGGGATTCCTATCAGATTAATGGTGCTCCAAGTTTCATTCTGGCCAATAAATTAAAGCTCTTAAAAAATGATCTGAAAAGATGGAATGTGGAGGTGTTTGGTCACGTTGAAGTGCGGATTAAAAAATTGTGGAAGGACCTAAGTGCTCTAGAGAATTTGGAGGAGAGTCGGGGTTTATCATCGGAGGAAAAGGTAGAAATGAGAAGAATACGTGATGAGTTAGAGCGAGTTACTCTGTTGGAAGAAATAAGTTGGAGGCAAAAATCTAGAGTTCTTTGTGTTAGGGAAGGAGACAGGAATACGAAATTTTTTCACCGCATGGCTAACTCTCATAGGAGGGTTAATTCTATTGATAGGCTTATGGTGGATGGGGTGTTGTCTTCGGACTCGGCTGCTATAGCAGATTGTATCTCTCAGTTTTATAGGCGGCTTTATTTGGAGGATGTGACTCATAGACCTGTCCTAGATGATGTGGATTTTTCTAGTATTTCTGTGGAAGATGCGAGTTGGCTAGATAGGCCTTTTGAGGAAGAAGAGGTGTTTGGGGTGATCACTGACTTTAATGGTGACAAGGCACCTGGCCCGGATGGCTTTTCAATGGCATTCTTCCAGTCTTGTTGGGGTGTTTTGAAAACAGAAATTATGGCTGTATTCCACAATTTCCATACTCAGGCGGTGTTTGAGAAGAGTCTTAATGCTACGTTCCTTGCTCTTATTCCCAAGAAAGTGGAGGCTGTGGAGGTCAAGGACTTTCGGCCTATCAGCTTAGTTGGTGGGATTTATAAGATTATTTCTAAGGTGTTGGCTAATCGGCTTCGTAGGGTGGCGCATGAGATTGTTTCGGATTCACAAAATGCTTTTGTGAAGGGTAGACAGATTTTGGATTCCGTCTTGATTGCTTCTGAATGTATTGATAGTAGATTGAAGTCAGGAGTTCCAGGTGTGTTGTGTAAGTTGGATGTGGAGAAGGCGTATGATCATGTGAGTTGGGATTTTTTAATGTATATGCTTCAGCGTTGTGGTTTCTCAGAGAAATGGAGAAAATGGATAAAGTTTTGCATTTCAACTGTAAAGTTCTCCGTCCTGATCAATGGTAGCCCATCAGATTTCTTTGGAAGTTCTAGGGGGCTTCGACAAGGGGATCCTTTATCTCCTTTGTTGTTTGATATTGTGATGGAGGCATTAAGTCGTATGTTGGATGTGGCTGCCTCCGTTGGGCAATTATCAGGCTTTTCTGTGGGTAGTATGGCTGGTCCATCAGTGACGGTGTCTCACCTTTTATTTGCAGATGACACTCTGATTTTTTGTGATGCTGAACCTTCTCAGATTGCTAATTTGAGAGCGATTCTTGCTAGATTTGAGGAGGTGTCAGGGCTTCATATTAATTTGGGGAAATCTGAACTAGTACCTGTTGGTGAGGTACACAATTTGGAAGATTTGGTGGGTCTATTGGGGTGTGGGCAGTCTTCTTTGCCTTTGAAATACTTGGGCCTTCCATTAGGCGCAAAATTTAAGGATCTTTCTGTTTGGAATCCTATTCTAGAGAGAATGGAAAGGAGATTAGCAGGTTGGAAGAGAATGTATCTATCTAAAGGGGGTAAGGTGACACTTATTAAAAGCTCACTCTCATCTTTACCTACATACTTTCTTTTCCTTTTTCCTTTACCCGGTAAGGTGGCAAAGCGTATGGAGAAATTGCAGAGAGATTTTCTATGGAATGGGATTGGTGGTGAACCTAAAATACATTTAGTTAATTGGGCCAAGGTTTGTAGGCCTTTGCAGGTTGGGGGGTTGGGTATAAGACGGTTGGAGAATTTTAACTCTGCTTTGCTAGGTAAATGGTTGTGGAGGTATGGCATGGAGACTGAGGCTTTATGGAGGAGGGTTATAGAGGCAAAATATGGGAACATTTGGGGTGGTTGGTGTACGAAAAAGGTGACAAGTCCTTATGGGGTCAGCTTGTGGAGATATATTAGAAGCGGCTGGTTGAACTTCTCTAAATTTCTGGTTTATGAGGTGGGGGATGGTACTAGAGTGAAATTTTGGAAGCATGTGTGGTGTGGAGAGTGTACTCTCCAAGAGACCTTTCCGGAGCTTTATTGTCTTAGTAGGTCTAAGGATTCTTCGGTGGCTGAAGTTATGGGTTGGTCTGCTGGGAGGTTTCACTGGAATGTGCAATTTCGTCGTCCACCACAAGATTGGGAAGAAGAAGCTTTTGACCGGTTTATGGGGTTGGTCTATTCTTCGACAGTGCGAGGGTTTGGTCCAGACAAGGTTTGTTGGAAACCTGCAAGGAATAGAGGTTTTGAGGTTAGAGGTTATTATAGCTCATTCTACCCTCCTACTTTTGTTTCCTTTCCATGGCGAATGATTTGGCAATCGAAGGTTCCTCCAAGGGTAGCGTTCTTTTCTTGGTCTGCTTCCTTAGGAAAGATCTTAACAACAGATAACCTTCGTAAAAGAAGAGTGATAGTGCTTGACTGGTGTTATATGTGTAAGAGGTGTGGGGAGTCGGTGGATCATCTTCTTCTTCATTGTTCCATAGCTTGGGAGTTGTGGTCCTTGGTTTTCTGCTTGTTTGGTATTCAATGGGTTATGCCTCGCACTGTTCTTGAGTTGTTTGAGACTTGGCAAGGAAAGTTTGTGCGTCATCGTCACATTGATGTTTGGAGATTAGTGCCTCATTGCTTGATTTGGTGCATTTGGCGTGAAAGGAATGCTAGAAGCTTTGAGGGTTGTGAACGACCTTTGCGGGAGATTAAGTCTTTTTTCTTACATACTCTCTTTGAATGGAGTGTGGTTTTTTCTCATTTTTCTTGTTCTTCTTTTTCTTTTTTTCTTGACCGTTGTTCTTTTGTTTTTTGATTTGTGTCTCCATAGTACATTCCCAATGTACTCGGTTTGGCAATCTTTTTATTATTAATAATATTCTTACGTTATTTATCAAAAAAAAAGTCAGAACGGTAACAGTATCACAAAAGTCCACACTCGTGAAATTTTCTCTCTCTTAATTCCTCGTTCATTTTTCTCTCTGCAATTTCATCTTCCTCTTCAATTTCTCTGCCTAGTAACCACCATATTTGAAAATCAAATCTGAAACAAATTAAAACTGTCTTAAAAACCCAAACCCATAGAGGAAGAGATAGAAACGGCCACCACATATCAGATCTAAACCCACCACAACCACACCACAAATCTAAACCCCACACTGACACCCATAACCACATCTCAGATTCAAACCACCACAGCCACACCACAAAATCCGAACCCCACACCCACACCCACAACCACATCTCAAAAATCCAAACCCCACAACCACATCTCAAGTCCAAACTTCACACCCACAAATTAGATTAGAAGCTTGAAATCACCATTAAAATACCATAGAAAGTACCAAACAAACCCACAAAAAATAAATAAATAAATAAACAAAGAAACAAAGAAACCCATAGAAAGTACCAGACAAACCCACCAAAAAAACCCACAAATCTTGAAAGAAGAAATAAAGAAAGAAACAAGACGAAGTTAAGAAAAGAAATAGGTGAAGAAAAAAGGAAATAAATAAGAAGCCCAAGAAATAGGCATGAAAAAAAAAAAAAAAAAAAAAGCATGAAGAAGAAAGAGAAAAAAGAACCCACCTATGACTATTGAGCTGCAACAAGTCTTTGTCATGGGTCCCACTAATTGTATTTTATTACCAAACTACCATTAAACTCATAACTCAAACATCTGAAAACACCAAATTTGTGTTTTCAGTTTCTATCATCCAAACTCAAAATTTTGAGTTTTTGAGTAATGGAAACAATCATGCAAAACCAAGCCAAACATTTTGTCCTCTATGGGATCCACTCGTTTTGGATGATGGATCATGAAAACTTAGTGATATCACTCAATTTTCATGCTATCCAAACAAGCTCTACCTTCAGGTACATAGATATTATGTTACATTTCATTGACTTGTGAAGTAGGTTTGTTTTAATGTCTTATTGATAATTCGACAATTATGTTTTGGGCCTTTGTTTATCCTATATAGTGGGTTATTTATTTATTTATTTATTTTTTGTCATGAACAAATGAGCTTCTTTGCTCTAGGATAAATTGTCGTTAAAAAAAAAATTAGTGGACTTGGCAACATTTTTGTTTGTTTTGTTTTTAAAAAAAAAAATTATACTATATTTTTGCACTATCTTTTCTTAATTTCTCTTATTACATTAATTGCTTGTGTGTAGTCTCAATTGACTCCTATAAAGTTGCTTTTAAGTGATCCAGTTATTTCTACAAATAAGTGCGCAAGACAACATGATTTATATGATTTATATTGGTGGTAGACTATAAATTGATTTGCAATTGAGCATTATGTGAATTCATATTATGCCCAGATTTGTATATGAGCTATTGGAATGTTGGAAATAATTTTTTCATCGGCATAGAGAAACCAAGGTGTGATCTCTATGTGTTATGTGAAACACCTTGCATTTATAATCAAAGAACATATTTTGTGGGCTTTGTATGATTATTTGTAATTGTTATTTAACCAACTATTTTGTGCATCGCACAGGTTAGCGACTAGTAATAACTAATAGCTGAAACATTTGATTTTTTGTTGACCGCTCCTCATTACGCCACATGACTACATAAATTACTACAACGTATACATTTAAAAACATTAACAATTGTGACTTTTCATTTTTCAATAGGCACATTTTCATTCAATAGGCACATTTTTTGGCCAATAGGCACATTTTCAATAAGTACCTTTTGACTTTTTGTTAACAACCCCCTTTTTTTTTTTTGAGAAACCAATCATGAAACTTCATTAATAGGACAGAAAACTTCTATGAGTTCTATCAGAAACTACAAGAGTAGCTACATCTTTATAGATATCCTCAACCCAAATTGTTGGTTCATGCAGGGTCTTAGCTAACTTTGCTAATTTATCTGCTACCATATTACTGTTGCGCTTGACATGTGAGAACTGATAACTCCTCAAAGTCATTGCTAACTTGCGTGCCTCATCAACTAAGTGGCCAAAGGCAGCCATGCTTGGCTGATCAGAGCTGAGATGCTTGAAGATAGTCTCTGAGTCGCCTTCGAACACGGCATCCTGAATGTCCAGATTAGTGGCAAAAGCTACTGCCTTCCTACAAGCTAAAGCTTCCAAGGCTTCAACGGTTAGGGGGAGGAAAATACGTTCCAAAAGTGCAGCGATAACTCGACCATCTAAATCACGTGCCACTACACCCAACCCCGGCGCTGCCAAATCCTGAAACATTGCTCCATCATAGTTTATTTTATAGAAACCCGGTGGGGGTGGCAACCAATGGGTCGGATGAGTGGCTGCTTCCTACGTCAGTGGTGGGTCCTGCGTTGAGTGGAATTCCTGAAGACGTTGAACTGCATTAGTATAGATCATTTCCATAGGCACTGTCACCGTCCCAAACTTCCTTGCATTCCGATTGTGCCATATACTCCATCCAATGTACGCAAATAACTCTGCCATTCGCAAATTGTTTTGTGCAAAGACTCCTTGGAGCAAATCATAGAAGCACTTGAATTTCTCTCACAGGAACACTCTGCATTGTTCCAACTCCCACCAAGTGCCTTTAACCATCGGACAGCCCCAAAGTGCACGTATTGTGTCCTCAGTGTTGTCACCACAACGCTCACAAGTCGACTCCGGCAAGATATTCCGTTTTTGCAAATTTTTCTTTGTAGGCAGAGAATCGTTGGAAGCCCGCCACAGGAAATGCCGTATTTTATTCGGCACCTTCAGCGACCATAACTGCCTCCAAAACTGATTGTGTGCATTCAGATTAGATGGACCAGGTACTGAAACTACTGCCTCCATTGAGAGAAAGTGATACGCAGATTTGGTAGAGTAACAGCCATTGTTTGTGGCAAAACAGATGGGCTTGTCCTCGATGCCCAAGTTACATAGAGGTAAACTGATTATTGCCTCTGCTTCGTGGGGAAGAAATTCCTCTCACTTTCTGTCTTCTAGCCACCTGCCCCTTCCTCATCGATGAGAGCACAGACCTTTTTGTTGTTGGGAAAGTTTTTTGGGGCGATACCACCCGGCTTGCTTGTAAATCCTGCAACCATTTATCCCCACGGATCCTCACACATTTCCCATCTCCTATCCTCCACTTCGACCCTAACCACACAACCCTCCTTGCTTTTAGTATACTTAATCAAGCATATGACCCGTTCAACTTTACCCCCTCATCCAAAATAGTGCAATCCAGGAAATATTTTGATTTGAAGACTTTATAGAAAAGGGAGTCTTTATTGTGGAGCAATCGCCATACTTGTTTGCCTAACATCGCAAGGTTGAAATTTTCAATATCTTTGAATCCTAGCCCCCTTTGGTCTTTCATTTTGCATAAGGGTGTCAATGTTTGACCCAACCCGCAAACACGACACGAACCCGACACCAGTTTTTTTGGGTTAGGGTTGGGACTTAATGGGTTTGGGTCATAAACGGGTCGACTCAAAAGCAACATGATAAAAAACGTATCATAAGCGGGTTAACCCGCATAACCCGCAATAGACACGTTTGACACGCTAATTTATTTGTGTCAACCCAAAATGACCTACTTAACACAACCCATTTAACTCATATAAAAAATAAATATTCATTTTATTTTAGATTTGTCAAATATCTTTTATATCCAACATATCTTTTATAAGGGATATAATTGAAGCTTCTTCATATTGGTGCAGAACCTCTAAAATAGTGGCACACTCTTGGGTATTTGCTCAACAAAAAAGCAAGCTGTCATTTACAAAGAACAAATGGGAAATCTTTGGCCCTACACTACAAAGAGAAACTCATTTGATTGAACCTGCATTTTCAGCTTGTTGTATGAGAGAGTGTAACCCTTATGCACACAGTAGGAATAGGTAGGGAGATAACGGGTCCTCTTGACAGAGGCCTCTGTTAGGAGTAAAATTACCATGTAGTTCACCGTTAACCAAAACAAAAAAAGACACAGATCTGATACATGAGCTGATAAGTGAAATACACCTCCTATCAAAACCCAATTTTTCCATTATTTTTTCAAGGAAGATCTATTCCACTCTGTCATAAGCTTTGCTCATGTCGAGCTTTAGGGCCATCAGCCCTGTTTTTCCTTTTCTCTTAAATTTTAGGTGGTAAGGGTTTCGAATGCATCAAGGATGTTATCAGAAATCAATCTGTTTGACAGGAAGGCACTTTGTGATTCCGAGACTAGTTTGGGGAGTAATTTTTTCAGACGGTTGGCTATGGTTTTGGATATAATTTTATATAGGACGTTGCAAAGGCTTATAGGTCGAAAGTCCTTAGCTTTTTCAGGTGATTTAATTTTTGGGGTCAAGGAGATGAATGTGTGATTTAGGCTATTAGGCATGGACCCCGAATTTAAAATTTTTAGAGAAGCATCAATTACATCTTTGCCAATAAAGTGCCAACAAGACTTGAAAAAAATTGGAGACATACCATCTGGTCCTGGTGCTGTTAGTGGCTTCATTTGTTTCAAGGAACGTTCCACCTCCTCTGCTGTGTAATCTTGAGCCAATTCAGCATTCATCATTGGGGTAACTTTTGTGTCAATGCCTCGAAGAATATGTTCAAAGCTTGAAGGGGAAGTGGAGGTAAAAATTTGCTCCTTATTGCACCATATGGCTACATAAATTAATCTATATCTATATATAATTTAAAAGCAAAATGTTTAACTTTTTGTTGACCACTCTTCATTGCACCAGGTGGTAACATAAATAAATGTCATACATTTAAGAAAACCAAAAACTTGTGCCTTTTCATTTTTTAATAGTCACATTTTCAATAAATAGGCAATTTTACATTCAATAGGCACCTTCTCGTAGTGACGAAGCCAAAAATTGACTTTGGGGCCGAAAAATAATAAGATGATTAAAATTTATATGTAATATATCTATACTATGTACCATAGTTAAATTAGTAACAGTACTATCTTTCTTTATTTTGAAGAATGAATCAATAATTTTTAACTTACTCGTAAACCTAGATTTTAAAATTAAATTTTAACTCTTCTATATAATGAGTTAATGACTACGGTACAACTAAATTCCTAATAGACTAAAATGTAAAGATTATATTAGTTTATTTATATTATACATTAAAAATAATATCAGTTTCAGTAATCATCGTATTATATTATATACACTATATAATACATTTATTAATTTAATGACAAATAAGAAAAATCAAGTAAAGGATCAAACTTGAGTGTATTTGTTTTTGCTTTTGAAGATAACTTGAAGTGTAAACCATACACGTGTGGAACTTGAAGCAAATTGTAATCTCAAAACTGTAAAAAAAATCTTGTCTTGGGACTTGGATAGTGGACTTCAAATCTTGCATATTGGAACGGTGGAACGAAGAGTAAAGTAGGAAAAAAATAAAATAGCAAACCAGACCAAAGAATTGAGAGAGGAGAGAGAAAGAGAGTCAAAAACTCATTTATGAGAATGTGATGTGGTTGGCGCCAGCATGTTGCCTATTTGCCAAGATGCAAATCTGTTGGAGATTCATCTGCAAAGCGGTGGTGTAATTTATTGAGGACGAAGAAGACTTTCCCACCGTAAACTCCAAAGTAAGTCAGAGAGGTTTTCCAACGAGGATGGAGCAAAAATTAGAATTTTTTTTCTTCTTTTCTTTCACAATTTATTATTATCATTTTTTTTTTTTGATAGCCACTAATACGATTGTAATTAGGGGTGTCAATGTTCGACCCAACCCACGAACACGACACGAACCCGATACGGGTTTTTTGGGGTTAGGGTTGGGCCTTAATAGGTTTGGGTCATAAACAGATCGACCCGAAAGTGACACAATAAGAAACAAGTCATAAACAGGTCAACCCGCGTAACTCGCAATAAATACATTTGACACACCAATTTATTTGTATCAACCCGAAATGAGCCACTTAACACAACACGTTTAACTCATATAACAAATAAATATTATTTTATTTTAGATTTTTCAAATACCTTTTGTATCCAACATATATTTTAAATTTAAAAAGAAAAGTGAGTAATTACAAAAATTTAAAAGGGATATAATTGGAAATTGAAAATTTACAAACCCTAGAACTACTAATACTTTTTTTTTTGTTGAACTATGTTATTTTTATTTTTGTGAAACTTTGTTATTTTGAATTTGGGTTGAAGTGTATGCACTTTTTTTGGAGTGTAAAGAACTTATATCTAGATGAATGTTATATTTTTGTTGAACTATATTATTTTGAATGTGGGTTGAAAACTTGAAGTGTATGCGTTGCTTTTTGGGATGTAAAAAAAATTATTTCTAGATGGATGTTATATTTAATATTATGCAGGTTGAAATGGGTTGTGTTACATTTGTGTCAACCCAACACGACTCGTTTATTAAGCGTGTCAAATGGGTTGGGTCAGGTCAACCTGCATTATTAATAGGTCGGGTTAGGGTTGAAGGATCATGACACGATTATTAAATGGGTCGGGTTAAGGTTGAGCCATTTAGTCAAATACCCCTATCTCAACACGACACGAACTCGACACGCTAACCCGAATTGACACCCCTAATTGTAATCCTATTTTTGAATGTAAATACTTTCTTATAAAATCAAATTAATAATATTTATAAATGCTTGTAAACACCAAACAGTTGTGACTTTTCAGTTTTTAATAGGCGCATTTTAGGTCAATAGGTACATTTTCATTGAAAAAACACATTTTCAATCAATAGGCACATTTTCATTCAATAAACACATTTTTATTCAATAGACACATTTTCGGTCAATAGACACTTTTTCATTCAATAAGCACATTTTTGGCCAATAGAAACTTTGTGTTATTCCTTTCAATATCTTTTTTTTTTTTTTTTTTTAATTTCATGCATTTTTGCTTACTACTCCAATATTATTTTTTTTCCCTATAACTCATTTAGTAGCTATTCCCATGCATCATACAGTTAACGACCAGTGATAACTAATAGTCAAAACATTTGACTTTATTTTGATTGCTCCTCATTACGTCACGTGTTTATGCAAATTAACGCCACGGCTACATTTAAATTAAAAACAGCCAAAAAAATGCCTTTTCGTTTGGTAGTTTATGCTAACCGTTTCAATGCCTACCAAAATAAATACCTAACCACAGCCAAAAGAGACAAGAACCGTACAACGTTTGGTTTTTTTTTTTTTTTGGGTAGCCACTATAGCGTTGTTTTTTCCTAACGGACCATATAAACCACGGCATAAATATGTAAAGCAATTATAAATCATATTGAAGTTTTGAGAAATGTTTGCTGCATTTTATTGTGTCAAGTAGGAAATTGAATAACGCATCAAAAATGCTTAAAAAAGGGTTAAAAGGCATTATATATTTCACATTCTTTTTAAAATACAGTTTATTAAAGTATCGAGGTGTGTGATCATTGAAAAATATAAATTATTTACAATTACAATTTTTCCATGTGCATAAACGAAATATAAGTTGTTATAGATATATTCCCCTTGAAATTTTGCTGTAACAAAAGAACAATTTAGTGAATTTACTTTAAGATATGTTTGTGCGGGTGTTTTAAAAAAAAAAAAAAAATTTAAATGACAATAGTGATACACTGATACTAAAGATTTCATTATTACGTAAAATTTACTAATTAAGGTGCCACTAGAAAAAGTTTAAAAATTTACTATTATTATGCTATTTAAAATTTAAAATCCATCAATTACATTAGTTTGAATTTGAAATGCATTTAATATTTTTCCATAATTTATTTATATTAAAAATTGTTAAAAATATATTCTTTTCATAAGAAATGTTAAAGATATTATTTTACTATAATAATAAATGTAATTGCTAGATTTAAAAAAAATTACAAATATATATAAAGCAATTAATTGTAAAAGATATGTATGGCAATAAAAATAAAAAAAATTTGTAAAGGATGTTATAGCAAAATTTGTGCTATTCATAACTTCACACATTTGCTGGATGTGAGAAAAAAAGCAATTTAATTTATTTTTAAACTATCTTCATCACACGCAAATTACTAATACAACCAGGAGTATCATAAGGTTAGTTTCAAGAAATGAACAAATATTATATGTTTATTTTGTAGCAAAAAAAAACTTGTATTTTTATTTTATATATATATATAATTTTTATTTTAAGAATCTAATTTATAAATGAATAAAATAATTTAAAAATCAATGAAAGAGTGGCCATTTTTTTAACAAATGTTTTAATAAGAGTTAGATAAGAGTTAGAGTTGTATTTTTACCGATTGTCCTTTAGTTTTATCTTTACTTAAACATAAGAGTGTAAGGATATTTTTTTACCAAAAAAATAGGACCTCAAATAACGAAAACTCCTTAAATAGTAGTATAGAAAAGTTAATTTTGTTGATAAAAAAGAAAAGAAAAAAAAAAGAAAAGAAAGGACAAAAACGAAATAGAAAAAATTATTAGCATTTATTATTATTTTTTTAAAATTATTGATTATTAAAAATGTCGGCAGAGTCTGTTCTTGTGTGTAACTTGCTAAACTTCCAAAGTTCCAACATTAGCAGAGTTGTAACTTGTAACCCAAAATAGATCATAGTACAAAACAAACCAAATAGGTTTAATAAAGCCTTCAAATTTGTCTATCCGTACGGTTTTTTCATGGCTTCGTCGGAGATTGAAATAGTGTCAGCATCGGATTCAAACGCTCAACAGCAAAACCCTAACGAGGAAGTCTCTGTGGCTCCTGTGATCGACGTGTTCTCTGCCTCCGCTTATGGAGATTTTGACAAATTGAGGAAGTTCGTCGAGGAAGACGGTGCGTCTCTTTCTCAACCCGATTTGAATGGCTACTACGCTCTTCATTGGGCCGCTCTCAACAATTTTCCTCATATCGTGCAATATATCGTTGAGGTTTTTTCTCAATTAACTCACAATTTTCCACTCATGCATGCCATGTGTTTGACTTTATGTCTGTATGTATTTTGTGCGGTCAATTTACGCTCAAAATGATGTATTCTTTGGTGGGTTTATTCTAACTTAGCAGAATTCGTATTCCAAATGGGGAAAAATATGATTTTTTTTTTTAGTTTGCACACGCGTACTCAAATGATGTATTGTGTGGTGGGTTTGTTTTAATTCAGCAGAATTCGTATTCCAAATGGGGAAAAAAGATTTTATTTTTATATGTTTGAGAGCTGAATTCTGCAGTGGATTTGTTGATGAATCATATGTTAATGCGTGTGTGTGAGTGTGAGTGTGCACGCATTTACTTTTGGGATTGGGTTGCTACATTATGTGGTGGATGGGGTTTGCTATGGTTGAAGATTTCATTGTTGTTTTTGTTGGTGAAGCATGGAGGCGATGTCAATGCCACTGACAACATTCTACAGACGGCTTTGCATTGGGCGGCTGTTCGGGGAGCCATTGCTGTTGCAGATGTGCTTTTGCAGAATGGAGCTCGGGTTGAAGCAGCTGATTTCAATGGCTATCGGGTAATTGTCTCAGTCTCTTTAATCCTTAAACAAATGTTTCGTTTTTGGAATTTAGAGTTGGTCATTTTGTACATGTAAATAACCAATGGTTGTAACTTCGCCTGTGTCTGTGCTTAGTGTCATATATTTTGGTCACAGCCAGTACTAAGCCCAGGAAAAGGAGGAGACTTGCGGTAGGTTGATGACTGGCGTAAAAGTTAGTCACTCTTTTAGGAATAGATCCACTACAGAGAGTAAATAACCAATGGCTGTGTTGAAATAATTATGGAAATATTTATTTGTGCACATGAGAGTATTATTGATATGCATCTTTTCATCATTTTGATGGTTCTATAATAGAGTTAAGGGAATTTTGTACTCATGTTTTATGGGTTTAGAGAGATATATCATATATATTGGCACTATATGATTATATTGGATATTGATAACATAGAAAATCACCTATAACCTGAAATTAATGGTTTCCTTCTTTTTGATAACTATAAATGAGTTTCCTTTGATAATTTGATAGTTGGGGGAGGGGTTTGAACCATGGATGTTTCCTTTGGAAACACCAGGAGATAGCTATAAGACTAGTGGTAACTATTTATGAGTTTCCTTATATTTTTTGTTATTTAAAAAGCCAAGGAAAAAGGCCAATGGCCTTTTAGCTTAACTGACACTTCTTGATGTTTTCAATGTAGATGTCCAGGATTCAAATTCCCCCTCCCCCAACTATCGAATTATCTCAAAAAAAAATAAAAAATAAAATAAAAAAACCGTTAGGGTTATTACTTAGGAGGACCATTGTACATATCTTTCTCTAAGATATTTTATTAAAAAAAAAACATCACAAATATGCAAACAGAAAGCCTGATGTAGTTGGATAATCTACAGAGCCTTTCACTTTTGGTGTTCAGATTTATGTGAACTTTGCTGTGTTGTGTGTGCGGTCAATTGCATCACACAGCTGGTCCAAAGCTTAAACTTGGGAGGAGCTTTATTGGGATGCTACTTAAGTCAAGGAAGGTGAATTTTATGCTGTTCATTTTGAAGTTGAAAATATTGCAATGGATAAACATTATTCAGGGGGCTGACCTTGAATAGTTTGGAGGAATGTTGTACAACTTGACTTGTATTACTAAATATTAATACAATATGCCAAATGTGTGTGTGTAAATGGCCTAACTGTTTGTGAGCATGTGTTAAATGAATTATCCAGAGAGCTACCATATTGACAATGAGTCATATGGGAACTTCCTTTACCTCCTTACTGTGGTTGAAAGTAGTTTAATTCCAATTAATTTCAAGTTCTTTTGGATCTAATTCTTTTCTCTTTGCTTGTGATGGGTATACATCTCCAATACTCTGTTGTTTATGTACTTATTCACTGCAGGCGGTTCATGTTGCAGCTCAATATGGACAAACGGCTTTCTTAAATCACATTATTGCAAAGTATCAAGCTGATTTTGACGTGCCTGATAATGAGGGGAGGAGTCCTCTTCACTGGTATGTCAATAAGCAATGAATTCTAACATATAGATGACAACAAGAGCTTTGTGTTTGCAGTGACCCATTGGTCTTCCTTTATTTATAAATATAACTAAATTAGTTGTGCAGAATTGAGGAGAGAGCTGCCATTTGGTCCAAAGACTATCAGTGCAAATTCTATAGAATGTATCTGTGTTATAGTGAATATACTATGTAATGATTTGTATGTATGTATCCTTCTGTAGAAGAAACAGTGTAAATAAATGATGGAACTAACATCTTATTGTTGGTTTAAATTTTTTGATAAGTAATGGAAATTTTATTCAAAACATAAAAAGGAGTCACCCAAGTACACATGAAGTATACAGCTGGGGACCAAAACAATCAAATACACAAATGACAAGCATCCATCAAATCATAAACTGAACTAATAGAATGACTTCCTACTATTGACATCC
This sequence comes from Quercus aquifolioides, assembly GCA_019022515.1. Taxonomy (NCBI): domain Eukaryota; kingdom Viridiplantae; phylum Streptophyta; class Magnoliopsida; order Fagales; family Fagaceae; genus Quercus; species Quercus aquifolioides. Next base: position 28,449,613 of record CM032332.1, on the reverse strand, counting down.
AATCTGATAGTGTTTAAAGAAGAAAAGTTTTAAGTCTGCTACTATCCTTTCAAAGTACCAATTATGTCTCTCTTGTCAAATGCACCACATCAAACAAAGAGGGACAGCCAGTCAGATAACACCATTACGATGATGACCAAACTTTCCTTGCCAGCATGCTAGGAGCTCAACCATAGTCTTCAGCATTACCCAGTAGATACCAAACAAGGTGAGCACCATAGTGTGTTTGAGGTTAAATAATTCTACAAAGTGTTAAATCCTATTGGAGGTCCTCCTTTCTGTTGGAAAAGCATCTTGAAGCCTAGAGACAGCCCTCCAACTACAAGAGTGTTATTCTTTCTATGGACAACAACATTGGGGAGAATTCTAACCATGCATAATCTAATAAAACGCTGTATCATTATTGTGGACTAGTGTTGCATGTGAAAGTCAAGTGGGGAGACTATTGATCATTTGCTTCTTCATTGTGATGTTGTGAGAGAGCTCTGGTCTCTGGTGTTTAATCTCTTGGGGGTTCATTGGGTTATGCCTGGTAGGTGAGTTAGCTTGTTGGCAAGGTCAGTTCAGATAGACCATAGTATAAACACCTGGAAGGCAATCCCTCAGTGTATCTGGTGAAGCATTTGTAGTGAGAGAAATGATATGCTTTTAAGGGTGTAAACGTTTACTTTTAGGCCTGAAACTTTGATTCCCCAAATCTATTTTTTGAGTGGATGAATGCTTTAGGGAAATTTTCTATCTTTAATTTACCTGAGATGCTTGATCTTTCTAATTATCATTCTTAGTTGGTGTATCTCTTTTCATACGTCCCATTTACATGGGTATGTATTAAATCATAGCTGTCAATAGGGAGTAATTGGTTATATATGTCTACTGTGCTGGAAAGTTTAAAAGATGTATAGTTACAAAGTGGAAGTTAGAGTTGGCTTTCTGGTAAAGAATAAAAGGTGGAAGAATTGGCCCATATTCTAGGATGCAAGGTATTCAGTCAGCCTATGAAATGCTTGAGATTTTCGTTGGTTGCTAGATTTAAATCTATAGTAATTTGGGATACAATGCTTGAGAAGGTGGAATGGAGATTAGCATGACAGAAATGTTTTATCTAAGAGTATTAAGACTTGCAATAAACAGATGCTTTTGAGTTTGCTGACTTATTTCCTTTCTCTTTTTCCTATTCTTGTTAGCACTGCTATGCATATTGAGAAACTGGAAAGTGACTTTTTATGGGGTGCGCTAGGAGACAATTTCAAGTTCCATCTTGAAAATTGGGAAGACAGTTTGTCAACCAATTCAATATGGAGGTTTGGGTGTATGGAATGAAGGAAATAATCATTGGGATATCACATTTATTAGAGCTGTCTAGGATTGGGAGCTGACTGACTTTCTTAATCTTATCTATCCTACAAAGGTTAAGAAGGGACTTATCAAAAAAAAAAAAAACAAAGGTTAAGAAGGGATGCAGATGACCAGATTTCTTAGGGTATGTTTAGTAATTGTTTTTTTCCCTTATTTTCTGTTTCCAAAAACAATTTTCTATTTTTGAAACTAAAAAACTTGTTTGGCAACCCAAAATAGACAAAAAACAAAAACTATTCTCAAAACTCAATTTGTGAAGGAAACTGAAAACATGCAAAAGACTGTTTTCAGTTTCTAATTTTTAAAAATTAATGAAAACACGCATTTAATTTAATGAAGTAGGTAGGCTGGATGGAAAAGACTATATTTGTCCAAAGGAGGTAGGCTTATTTTGTTAAAAAGTACCCTATCGAGTCTTCCCACCTACTTTTTATCGTTGTTTACCATCCCTTAGGCTGTGGCTGCAAGAATTGAAAGAATTTAGAGGAATTTCCTTTGGGGGGCCTCAGAGGATGTTTTTAAATATCCTTTAGTTGCTTGGGATAAGGTATGCTTGTCAGTTGAATGTGGCGGTTTGGGAATCCGGAGTGTTGGGCTATTTAACAAGGCTTTGCTTGGGAAGTGGTTGGGGCGGTTTGGGAAAGAAAATCATAGATTATGGCGTCAGGTTATAGCAGACAAATATGGAGAGGCAAGAGGAGGCTGGTGCACTAGAGGGGTAAGAGGTGCTCACGGGTGTGGGATATGGAGGAGTATTAAAGAAGGATCAGAGAAGTTCTTTAGCCAGATTTTGTTTAATGTGGGGGAGGGTAGCCGTGTTAGTTTTTGGCATGACCCACTGTGTGGGCCTACTCCTTTGAAGGAACTCTTCCCTTCCATGTATGATTGCTCTATTTCTAAAGAAGCATGTGTCTCTGATGTGGTTGTAACAAATTTAGAAGGAGGTAGGAGCTGGAATTTATTGTTTCGTCATGGTCCTCAGGATTGGCAAGCAACCACTGTCTACTCATTCTTTGAGTTTATTTATTCCTCTATGCCGAGGGGTGAGGGGGATGAGCAGTTGGTTTGGAGATTGACTACATCTGGTGTTTTTGATGTGCGCTCTTTTTATAAGCTATTATCTAATCCTCCTACTGATGCCTTTCCTTGGGAGTGTATATGGCGTACTAAGGTGCCTAAACGGGTGTCTTTTTTCTTATGGACAGCAGCTAATGATGGGATACTCACCATTGACAACGTTATTAAGAAAGGTCAGTTTTTGGTTAATCGGTGTTGCTTGTGTTGTTGTGATGGGGAATCAGTGGACCACCTTCTTCTTCATTGTAAGTTCTCTCATGCCTTATGGTGTGAAGTTTTTGCAGTGTTTGGGATCCAATGGGTCATGCCAAGGTCAGTGAAATCTTTTTTCTTTATTTGGAGAAATTGGTTTGGAAAGCATCTTTCAATCATTTGGAACATGGTCCCGGCATGTTTAATGTGGTTAGTCTGGCACGAATGTAATGCTCGCATTTTTGAAGACAAGGCGAGAACTTTGGAACACATAAAATGTTTACTTTTTCGTACTTTGTTTCTTTGGGCTCGTATTTGGGGGTGTGCGAATTGTACTGCTGTAGCTGATTTTTTAGTTTCTATTTCTTTTAGCTCTTGATCTTCTTGTATTTGTTTCATTGTTCAAAGTGTTCACCATCGTGAACATGATGTTCAATTTTTCAATAAAAGTCTTATTACCTATCAAAAAAAAATTAATTTAATGAATTTGTCTCATTTAATGAGTTAGCATTAGAGTTCAAATCCTAGTAACAACATATTTTAGTATTTTCTATTTTTTTCTTCAAAAAACTATCTTTCTAATTTCAACTAACCAAACATGTTTTTGATTTAAAAAATAAAAGAAAATTGTTTTTTCTTTATATTCCCAAAAACAAGTTTTTGAAAATGGAAAACAAAAACTGTTACCAAACATAACCTTAGATTCTAACAAGTAAACTATTTTAGATGAAGTCCTTTTATAGAATGTTACATATTGGAGATGCTCATTGTTTTTTACTTAAAGAGTATTTGGATGGTTAAAGTCCCTGCTAAAGTGGTTTTCTTTGCATGAACGGCTGCTTTAGGGAAATTTTTTATGATGGATAACTTAAGACGAAGGAATATAATTGTAGTGGAGTGGTGTTGCATGTGTAAGAATGGGGGTAATCACTTGATCACCTACTTTTATATTGCAATATTGCTAGAGTTTGTTGGTCTCTCGTTTTTTGTCTCTTTGGGGTGCAGTGAGTTATGCCTCCAAGGTAATTGATATGTTGGCACGTAGGAAGGGGCAGTTTGGTTGACATCAAAATGGAGATCGCTGTATTGTGGAATGCGATTTCTTTATGGCTGATGCAGACTATTTGGAAAGAATGCAACAGCTGGACATTTGAAGGACTTAAATAAATTACAATTGAACTAATGTTGATTTTCTTATGTTCTATGTATGATTGGATCATTGCTTTAACTGGCCATTCAGTTTCTTGTATGTTAAAATTTTTTGATTGCTGTAATTTTAGGTGATTTTTGTGGTGCACCACATGTATACATCTTGTGTTTATGTATATGTGTGTGTGTGTCAATATGTTAAAGTTGACACAACTTCAATCATCTTATGACAAAGGTATGCCTTATGGCCTAACATGCATTATTCCACATACAATGCATGTTCTATGTGGAATAATGCATGTTGGGTCATAAGGATACCTGTGTCATAGTTACATGGTTCATGGAGGTTTAATGCATATCATGTCAAATGCTGGATATTTTATAACTCTATTGTTTATCAAAAAAGAAAAAAAAAAATTTTTTTATACTTCTAAAGAGTCCACCTCTGCATAATAATTTGTGTGATGATCATTTTAAATTTAATTTGTTTATGGAGAACCAAAATAGCTGCCTTTTTTTTTTCCCTGTTAGTTTTCATTTTGTTCTTCCTCCCTCTCTCATTAAAATTATTGTGCATCTAATACTTGTTATGTATCCTACTAGATTATATATACTAGATAATATATAAGATATATATATATATATATATATATATGTATGTGTGTGTCTCTGTATGTATGGAAGTCAGTTAAAAATCTCTTTTTGATAAGTGAAAGTTGTTGGTCTATATAACTGAAATGTTTGAACTTTTTTCCAGTTTATAATATTTAAGAAACTCCACATTTGATTTTTGGGTAATATCCAGCAGTCTTTTGGAAAACATAAAGATTGTTCAAAGCTTATTATATGAAAATAATTCTTCTCTTGTTTTCAACCAGGGCTGCATATAAAGGATTTGCAGATACAATTAGATTACTTCTATTTAGAGATGCATCCCAAGGGAAACAAGATAAAGAAGGTATATTGGTTGGGCAATTAATATCTTCTTAAATGGGTTGTATGATTTCTCGGTTAATAATTAGTTAAGTTAAATTCCACAAATATTCTGTATTAGCATGTGTTATATGACATGCATCAGAGAAAGAATGGCATCATAATATGGTCCCATGTTGCCTGCTTGATTTCAATTCTTTTATAGATTACAACTCAAAAATCTAAAAATTGCAATGAAAATAAGGAGTCTTGACTTTTCAAATTAAGTAAAATATAAGTTATTAAAATTGTGTTTATTTACTTTTCAAAGTTGACAACATGGAATAGTGGACAAAATAAATGGGATAGAATATTTTAGAATCTTAGCCTTAACCTGAATGTGAGATCCTTTTATGGGGCTCCCAATGTGTCTGACATCTGAGTTAATCTTTTTTTTTTTTTTCTGTTGGGGGGGGGGGGGTTAATAAAGGAGATTTGCAGGAGGAAAATATGGTCAATAAAAAATGCATTAATGTAGATATATCAGTTGTTACTCCAAATTTCTCCCACAATTCTTGTTAATCTACATCCCAATGGCTATAACTTTTTGTAAAAAATGGTGGCTTACCTTGGTAATTGTGTTAATATATTTGTTCTAGATGTGATGATGTTGAATATCCTATGAAAGGTTGTACCCCTCTGCACTGGGCTGCAATAAGAGGAAATGTGGAGGCATGCAGTGTGCTTGTACATGCTGGCACGAAGCAGGAATTGATGGTGAAAGATAATGCTGGTTTCACTCCTGGTCAGCTAGCATCTGATAAAGGTCATCGGCATGTCGCTCTTTTCCTTGTACGTAACTTTTTGTTTAATTAATATTGCCCTCCTTTCCCTCCTTCCCCTCCCCCACTCTAAAAGATGCTCAGCTTGGATAAAATAAATCGTTTCATGCGAAGCTTGCTTGATAAAACCTACTGGGACTTCACAAGAATATATGGATATCATTTATGATTAGATTTTCAATTTCAAATGGTCATGCAGAAAATATTGCAATCATATGGGTTAGGTTTTCATATGGGTATGTCATATGGCTTGATGTGGAGCATTTGGTCACAGAGGAATAACATGGTGTTGGAGGTCAAGAAGTTTGTCTGCAGAGATTAGTCTGGGTTTTATGTAGAGCTTCCCCAAGGTCTTGATGCATCTGTTGTTCAAATTTATGTGTCCTTATTTTAGACTTGGGGATGCTCTAGATTTTATGATTTTTATTTATTTATTTGAGTGTCTATTCCCCTTCTCATTCTTCTTTTAGGTGTAACCTTTTATGTACTTGGCTGCGGCCCTTTTTGCACCTAATAATTGTCCTTTTTCTTTTTTGATTTATGTGCAGTCTAATGCACAGCGAGCTCACAGCAACAACTGGGGAGATAAAATTTGCGGTGGGAAGATGACGGATATAGGTTATGCTCCTATCCTATTTGCCATAATAATCATTCTCACAGTCCTCTTCATCAACTCAGTTCTTGTAGGTAATAAGCTATGGTTTTACAATTTTTCTTCCAATAGCAGATGGAGGCATGCTATGATGTTAATCATGACCGACTTCTTATTACTTATCAAAAAAATGACTGACTGACTTCTTATTACTCGTGCTAGCCCCCAATCTTACAAAGGTTACTGCTGTTGTTGGACTCTGGGGATGGGGTGCTGTTTCTATGGTGGCTGGTTCACTGATTATGTTCTACAAGTGTGCTAGGTAATCTCATGCTCTGCCGTACTTGTGTTTTAATTTTATTGCTGTTTGTAGGTGAAGGCATGTTTCCAACTTGACATATTTTTATTATTCTGGATCCTCTGTTTGTCAAACTGGGTACAATATCTCATGGATTTTTAGAAAAATTACATATTGCTCCCTGAGTACTAGTGTTGCATTGTACCCCTTGCTCTGTTTTTTAATTAATTTTATTACTTAACAAAAATGAAAGAGAAAATTTGCATGTGCCTCTTTCTTGGATGTGATTGTGTGAATGTTTTGATAGAAAATTGAAGCACCTGGACAAAAGATTTGAATATTTGGTACTGCCACTCGACCATCATTTGTTTTTCATTTTAGAGGACCTTTAAAGAGTTTTCTTGATGCCAATTTAGGGTTATGGAAATACATTTTTGACTAATTTTTGCTATGACCAGGTCCCTGACTCCTTATAGATGACATTTTTTCCCTAAGTTATTAATTTTTTAATATTTACGTTCTGTTGCTTGGCATACAATTTTTGGTTTTTTGTGCATGTACTTTACATATACATTGACATATACTGTTGTGCCGATGAGAATGATGGAACTTGATGTTATCAACACCGGACCTGACTGGAGGGTTAAACTGGTGAATGGTGACCTTGGCTGCTGCTGTTTTAGTGAGGTTATTTGGCAATCTAGGCATATGAAGTGCCCAACTGCTTGACCTGCACAATTTTTTTAGGCCCATGTGTCCTGGGTGGTTTTCCAGTACCAGTTTAATTATCAAAATCCTCGATTGGAGAACTGAAACAAATTGTGACTTATTTTTGAGATCTGAACAAGGAACCTTGATGAAACTCACCGTATGGTCCTCCAAAATTGAGAAAAAAAGAATCAATGTTATTAAGAATAACAGTATAAAATTATTGTTATCATAGTTATTTGTATACAAAGAAGAGGGAAAAGGGATATAGAGATAAGAAAAGATTGGGGATGGCAGTAGGACGGATTCAATGGGTAACTTGCCCCACCTTGTCTCATTGAAGGCACACTAAGTTGGGGATGGGGTGAGTTTGGGTACACATCTTATTTAACCTGATGTGGGGCCATATTTGAGGATGCCTGGCTATTCTCTGTCCATTTACTAATATATCCTTGATGTATTTTGTATGGAGCCAATGAGCTCTAGATCAAATGGCACCTCCCCCCTTTGTAAGTGCAAAGTGATCAAATGCCTACCATGCCTACCTTACCCCAAATACCCCTAATGATGTAAACACTAAGCTCCATTTGTTTCGATGGAGAACCTCTTGTGAAGATAGTTTTCTGTGTTTCCCTGTGTTTGGTAGCATTAAAAATATATATATATATATATATATATATATATAAAAGTCTTAAGGAAAACTATTTTAGGTCAGTGGAAACCTTTATAAAAATTTGAGTTATTTTTTAGAGATTTTTTCCATTAAAATTTTCCGGAAAACAACTTTATCTCAAGGCACGCTAAATAAAAGAAATTAAGAGGCAATATGAAAACTATTGAAAACAATTTTATCTCATTTTGAGGTCGCTACCAAACATAGGACAATGAGATAGTTTTCCAAATATTACTATTTAGAAAATGACTCATTTTTTAGAAAATATTAACGTCGAAACAAACAGAGTGTTAAGGACTAAATATCTTGAGCCATTGAACAATGCAAAAGAAGGTGCTGGACTTACTCCCCATGAATCTTGCATATACATTACCAATCTATAATCACTGTATTTTGTTTTTTGGAATTTATCCACCATCAGAATTTTCTGTAGTGGCATGGGTGGGGTAGAGATAGGGATTAAAGCTGTTAGTGGGGCAGGTGGGAACAAGGTTATTGTCCTGCCTTGGCTACAGGGTGGGACGTATAAGGGTTTTAATCTGTAGGGTGGATCAGGAAGGAGAGACCTGCCCCCCACCCACCCCCCCCCAACCACATATTGGCATAGATACTGCTTACACAAATGATTGCCATCATGATGTAACCTAAAGCCATTTTCCTAACAAAGAATGAAATCTTAGAGAGAGATCAATGTGCCAAATCCTTTAATTGGTAAGTGCCATCTGTCCAACCTCCCAACTTAGTGATTCTTTCCTTGATACTTTTACTGTTATGATTGTAATGAACCATTAATGTCAAACTAAGAGGAATTGTTTTGTCACCACAGATGTGTTCTTTCAAGTGTCTATTGGTCATCATTTAAAAAGTTTGCAAATCATACTGTACATAGCATTTATGTTCCATCAATTCAAAATTTTGTACATGCTGTAAAGTTTGCTGGAGAAAACCCATGAAGTTGTTTGTGCTCCTATGTTTTGCAGTTGCACCTGTTTATGTCAATAGTTGATACTTACAATTATCAGTTGTCATTTGCTTCTTATCTCATAGAGTTGTTGCTAGATATAGTGACATATGTTTTAAATTTCTTTAAGAATGCTGTATTGCTGATAATTGATCTTGCTATTGTCCCTTTATTAAAAATTACTCCCATGATGTTCTGCATGCAGTAAAGATCCAGGTTTTGTAAAAAGACCGGGGGATATGGGTCTTCATAAAGATAAAGAGGTTTGTACTGTCTCTATTTCAAAGCATGTTTCCATTTGTAATTAAAAGCTACATTGTACTTGTGAGAGTTGTTTGCTTGGTCTAGGGCTTGGGGACTCACATCTAGTGATTCCCTCCCTTTGTTCCTTAATTTTCTTCTTTTTTGTAATTAATTTTCTTATTTATTTATTTATTTTTTTCCTTGTAATTTTTCTGGTCTGCTTTGTGCTCTTTTTGCATAAAGTAGCTTTCTTTTACTTATATATAAAAAAAAAAAAAAAAAAAAAAAAAAAAAAAAAAAAAAAAAAAAAAAAAAAAAAGAGGTAGCTTTCTTCAATATACATCTTTCTTACTTATAAAAAAAAAGAGAGTTTTTGCAAATGAAATGGCTTGCCTCAAAGCCAGATTTTGTAGATTATATGATATGTGGTAGGTCTGCAAATAGATCGGATCTAGATTGGGTAGGGGGTGATTTGATTCTCATCCAATGAGACAATTATTCAGATACAAATCAATTGGACAACTTATTGGATTTAAGAATTCACCACCCAAATCGGAATTTATTAGTTAATGGATATCCGGACCTATTGTCCAATTTAATCTGTATGCATGAAAAATAGATGGTGCTTCAACTGGAGATTCATCCTGGAGTACAACCAATTGTTGAGATGTTTGGTGGCAGGAATATGGCGAGGAAGAGGCAGTGTTGGTAAAAGTGCACTTAAAGCACAAAGAAAGAGGAAAAAAAAGGGACCATGATTTGTTGGTATCCGGACCTATTGTTATGAGCCCTTGATACGTGGTAGGTCTGCAAATAGATCGGATCTAGATTGGGTAGGGGGTGATTTGATTCTCATCCAATGAGACAATTATTCAGATACAAATCAATTGGACAACTTATTGGATTTAAGAATTCACCACCCAAATCGGAATTTATTAGTTAATGGATATCCGGACCTATTGTCCAATTTAATCTGTATGCATGAAAAATAGATGGTGCTTCAACTGGAGATTCATCCTGGAGTACAACCAATTGTTGAGATGTTTGGTGGCAGGAATATGGCGAGGAAGAGGCAGTGTTGGTAAAAGTGCACTTAAAGCACAAAGAAAGAGGAAAAAAAAGGGACCATGGTATCCGGACCTATTGTTATGAGCCCTTGATTTGTTGTACAAGTACCAATCTTATGGTGTGATGCACTGCACATAAGCCCCACCCCTCAACATGAATTCTAAAAGAAAGAGGAAAAAAAAGGGACCATGATTGATTCAATTTCTTTGCAATATATATATGGTAACAATTAGTGGTTGGTTGGGAGAAAAGATCAAGGACCCAAAAAAATTATGATGATTACTTGACATGGGGTAATGATGCTATAGCTATTGTTGATTAGAAAAAAGATTTTACATGAGATTGAAGTGAGGTCACTAGGGAGGGCAACAAGTTCAAGTTCTATTTACAACCTTTTCCTAATGAGGGAGAAGTTAATAATTTAGGATTACGTAAATGAGGTGCATGATGAGGGTTACAAATCTTGTGATATCAATGATGATAATGATCTCATGTGTTGCAGGTAACAGAATCAGAATTATTTCAGGGTTTATTATTTCATATTTTTATCTTATTTGAAATCCCAGATTTCATTTTTGAATTTTGAATGTAGGCTTTAACGTTTTGAGGATTTTATGGAATGTAATTGTGACTTGTTGTACATGTAGTTTTTTAAAATGAGATTTTTTGGAGTGAGATTTTGTCTTTAAAGCTTTGTGGTGATTCTAAGCATCCCTAAGTGCTGGAGCCTAGGCTTTTGTGATCCGTTCCATTTTCCTCCATTATTTTCTATTTTTTCTGTATTATTTTACTCTCTGCCTACCAGTGCTGCATCACTATGCTTAACAAGGATGTTGATTATACACTTTAGGATTGCATTGCATTGCCACTTTTCCAAAAAAAAAAAAAAGCAAAGAGGATTGCGTTGCATTGCTTCTTGTAGGCATAGAAGTCACTACTTACCAATTTAGTACTTTTCAGTATTTGCCTTTTGGATTTATTTTGATTCAACCATGTACATCATTTTCATTATGGCTATCAAATATCATAATTCTGTATATTTTGTAACATGTGCGCACACAAAAGATTACTTTTATTTTTTATGATTAGTGATCACTTGATAGTCATGTTGTCCCTTAATCACTGTTTTCAAATATGCTGCATTATTCTTGAAATAAAACTCCAATCAGGCATACACTTGTAACTAGCCTCTAGGAGGCCTTTGCACTTACATGTGTCTAAGAGCAGGGTTGGGCTTTGAATCCAGTTCGATCAACCCATGGGGTAGGGGTTTGGAAGGTGATATCCAAACAATGTGGGAATTCTAGGTATATGATTTTCTGTTAGTGATGGAAGAAGAATGAATTTTTGGTATGATGTATGGTGTGCATTGTTATTCAATTTTTGTTAGACTGGCACAAGACTAGGAATTGGGAGAATCAATGACTTTTTTTGAGCTGCTATAGTCAGTTAGAATACATGTTGGTATGACAAATAGGGTATGGTGGAAAATAAACAGCAATGATCCTTTACTGTTCGGTCCTATTATGAGGCGTTAAGAGGGATTCTAGAGTATATTTTCCTTGGAAAGCTATCTGGAATGTGAGGGCATCGTCAAAGGTCTCTTTCTTCATTTGGACTGAGGCCTTGGGGATAATATTAACAGTAATTTATCTTCTAAAACGGAAGATAGTACGTGTGCAGTGTTGCATGTGCAAGCATAATGGTGAGAATGTGGATCATTTGTTAATTTATTGTCCACTTGATATGGAGTTGTGATCTTTTGTTTTTGTGGTGTTTGGTGTGAGATGGGTGATGCCAAGAATGGTGTATGGCTTGCTTCAACATTGGGAAGAAAATCAACTTTATTCCAGGATAAGGTATGGAATGCAGTGTCATTGTGTATTTTATAGAACGTCAGGAAGGAAAAGAAAAGGATAACGTTTGAAGACTGGGAGCTTTCTTTGGAGAGATTCAAATATACATTTATTATTTCTTTATTTTCTTGTTGTCACTAGATGAAGCTAGTCCATCAAATGTTTGTGATTTCTTGGATTCATTTTATCACTGAATCTTTTACTGGAGCAGTCGAGTATATAACCTGTCCTAGAACTACCACCCTCTATCTTTATATAATTTTGTTATATATGTGTGAGCGTGTGTTATACACTAAAATATATTAAGATAAGTTGCTAGTTGACTTATATTGTTGTTGCTAGTTTCCAAATGATATTTTGATGGTTTGCAGGATCTTTTGTTGAATATTGATCTGAACAGTTCCTTGGAGTGGACGGGAAATTGGTCTCAACTATGCCCTACCTGCAAGGTTTACTCAATGGACCTTTTCTTTTTCAAATTTTGACCATGAGATTATTTTAAATGCATTTAATGCTTGAGAGGATGTCTGAACATATCAGTATGTTTTCTAAATAACTTCTTTTCAGATCATAAGGCCTGTTCGATCAAAGCACTGCCCCACATGTAAGCGATGTGTGGAACAGTTTGACCATCACTGCCCATGGATATCTAATTGTGTGGGGAAGGTGAGAAGTTGGACTTTCAACTAGTTAATTTCATAGGGGTAATGTCATTGCTGGTACAATTTTTATCTCATGAGTAATTACCACTAAGCAGGAGGGCTGTGACATCATTTTTAACACTTCTGTGCCATCTATTCCTTTTGGTTGCTGTCACAAAATTTCTTCTTTGTGTCCTCTTCGTATCATTTATTCCTCTATTCGGTGAATAATGCTAATAAAGAAAGATGGTACATGTGATTTTTCCATTTGAAGCATTACTTTTTCTTCTTTTATCTCATTTTTCCTGACAGCTTATATCATTGTGATGATACATCTTGCAGAGGAACAAAAGGGATTTCTTTGTTTTTCTCTGCTTTGCTTTTTTGGCATCGTTCCTTAGTGCTGCTGTTGCAATTCAAAGTACGTTTTAACATTTGCAGTTATCTATACATTTTGATAATGTTCATTTTGGACTAGATTAAAATCATCTTTTTGACAAACAAAACAGGGATTTGGACTGCAAAACCAGTCTTGCCTACTGAAGAAACATGGATTCATTATGTGGCAGTTCAACATCCTGGTGTTGTTGCATTTTTGCTCCTGGACATGATAATTTTGCTTGCTGCTACCATTTTAACTACCTCACAGGCTTCCCAGGTGATTGACTAAACCATCACCTAGACATCATTTTGGCATAAAAGATTTTTTGCTTCTAGCAAACACGCACATTTGTGTCTATATGTATGTATCCAGTAAGTTCTGTGTATGCATCTAATAAGTTCTAGCTCAAATTGCACCTCATCCCCTTGAATGATAAATGATTCCATGATATTTGGGGCCATGGAAAGATTGTTCAACTAACTTGTCTGAGATTGGGAGTCTAATTAGTTGATTGATGTGCTTTTGAATTGCTGGATCTGTTTCAATCCACTTGGTCTTATATCAGTTATTTATGCTTAATCTACTCAGTTAAAATAGCTTTAGGATAGCATACTCTTTGATCCGTTGCCATCAAGGAACATGTATTGCTAAAGCAGATGGCAATAGACAAGAAGTATTGAGGCATGGTAGGCAAAACAAATATTTTCTGTAGGAGAAGGAATTATCTTGAATTTGTCCTGTATCAAACATCATTTTGTTCGTGATTATTAGAAGTTTGTAGTGGTGGTTGACTACCAGGTGCTGATTACGTAGCTTATAGAAAAATGATGAATCAAAAGAAGTTGATGAATTGTGGGATGATCATTTTTTAAACCAGATGCAGTGTGGTTAAGGCAAGGGCAATTATGCCACAAGCTACACAGTTATGATACTTGTTACAGTTTGCAGTTCTGGTGTATGACTGTTGTACCCACCGGGAATAAAAACTAAGAAGTTCAAATCATAGGGAGGTGTAATTCATGCATAAATTTATTTTGATATAAATATACAGGCAAGCTTGGTGCCCGTTTGGATTGGGCTGAATAGCTGAAACGCGCGTTTGCGTTTCAGCTTTTTTTTTTTTTCCACGCGTTTCAGTCAATTTTTTTACTATTCATTCACTGTGAACAGTAGCCGTAATATTTGACTTTTTTCACAAATTTTACTGTTTATGGACCCACAAATTTCACTTTTCAGCAATTTTTTCATTAAAAATGGGTCCCACGGTACTATTTACACATTTAAAAATTATTTGTTACAGTGTTTTTCAGTTTTCAGTTTTCAGTTTTCAGCTGTATCCAAACGGACCCTTGATTTTAATATAATTCTATGGGTAAGGTGCTAATGAGATTTGCCAATGAGTGTTAAAGCAGCACTTCCTTCTCCCATTTGGGTTATGCGGAACATACTATTTTTTTTTTTTTTTTTTTTTTAAAGATTCTAAACAGATATCCTTTTAACTCTCAAAAGTTCCACCTTCCAGTAGTAGTTAATAGTTAATGTGTACACATTCGTTTGTACCATATGATGTTTTCAGTTACTATCTTTAGAAGTCCCTAAGTAGTAGTTAATTAACATGTGTTCATGTTTATGATGCAGATAGCTCGAAATATCACAACAAATGAATTAGCAAATGCTATTCGTTATGGGTATCTTCGTGGTCCAGATGGGCGGTTTCGTAATCCATACAACCTTGGGTGGCAGAAGAACTGTGCAGATTTTTTTATTCATGGCTATACAAATGATGAAGAAATTGCTTGGCCTCCATTGCAGCAGGTTGCTAGGTAGAGCTATTGCAATGACGTGCGGATTTACAGCTAAGCTTGGCATCTTGTTTTCTCCCTTGGTTACAGATGATGCTGGGCACCAATTGCTATAACTGCATAGATGTTCCATCATAAGGACTGCAATAGTTATATATTGTTTAGAAATACATAAGAGTCCAATTCATAGCTTTCCATATGTAGAATTGAATAAATACCATTACAAAAGAAATGAAAAAAACTTTCAATTCTGTGGTTCTATCTCCTATCTCACATTCCAAAACTGTTTCCACTGAACCTGTTTGTACCAGTTCATTAATGATGGGAAAATGAAGAGATGGGCATAATCAACATGAAGAGATGGGCATAATCAACATGCTTTAAGGATATTTAGAAACAGTGAATTAATCCATCCTACTTTTGATGAATTGAAGTTATAGCAGCACAACACATTCATGGTGGGTGTATTTGTTCTTACGCTCCAGCCAACCATGCTTGTTTGATTTTTATACCAGTTGCAGTGGTACAAAGCCAACGCATGAGGTTTGTGGATGTGTGGAGAGCCTAAATAAATGACTTATATTGGTGAAACTTTGTAAGGATTGTTTGCAGCAAACTTCAATAGAAGAGAGAGGAATTAGCATTGATATTCATTATTATCATGGTTACAGTGTCCGTTTGAAATATCATTTATGACCAAGAGTCTTGTAGTTCAATTGATTGGTACCTTCGAGTGTTTTCTAATAGAGATATTCGTGATTCAAATTCCTCCCTTATGCCAATTATTGAATTATCAAAATCAGTTGACATTGGCCACAGTAACGTCGTGGAGATCAAGAAATAAATATTTGATTCATATCAATCAACATGGCAATTGGCAAGATGTTGGCCCTCGGCCCCAGTAACACACAAGACTGCAACTTTGAACCCAGGGGGCCAACCTTGTGCTTGGCAATTAGCTCTCCTCAAACTCAACCATGAATTTTCTTCCATCTTTTGTTAAATAATCCACATAAGTCATAACACATCTATTTAATATCCCAAAATAAAATGGAATGACATTGACGGATATTTCAATTTTTGTTGAAAATCTTGGTGGTATTCTTTGTAAATTGCAACGCCACAAAATTGAAAATAAAACTATTTTGGTATTGCAGGTTTTAGAAATTCTTCCTGTACCAAAAACAAGGTTTGCCCTCGCCAGGAACTTCATGTTCTAAAGAAGGCTAGAGCTGGTTTGATATCAATTTACAATCTTGGGTTCATGAGGAAGCTCTATGAACGTCAGAAAGAGGATTCTCTCCACAATCCCTCTCCCCAGTAGCTGCTGGCATCTACTTTTGTAAGCGTCTTTGCATCCCAGGCTCATACAAAAATCGTTTCATACAATTTGTTATGGAATCCACTCATGAGGTTCGTCGGTGATCTTAATAATGAAGATCTCTCTCAACTTATTCACATTTTAATTATGAGATCATCAAGAGCCTTGTAGTTGTAGCTCAACTAGTTGCCACCTTCTTTTGTTTCTAACAAAGACATCCAAGGTTCATATGAATCACATCCCCCTCCCCCTAAGGACTATTGGTGATGCCTCCAATCTGATTGTTTGCTTTTTGATAGCAGTTGAGCTGATTGAGCCTCTAAACAAGAGGAGAAATTCTATAAGATTTTAAAACAAAGATACTAATGTAGAGGCTTATAAGAAGATAATTCAGATGTTACGTGGTAACCTAAGATACTATAATTTTAGACAAACTTTATGAAGTTGAGGCTCCTGTTGTAAAAGAGGTTAGTTCTTCATCATTAGGAAAAAAATCCCATTAAAAACCGTAACACTTCTATATATAGTCAGGTTATAATCTAGACCAAACACAACTAGGCTCCACAAAACCCAACAAAATTCTGGTGTGTTCTCTTGTAAATCTACTTGGGAGACTAATAGAATGAAATTACCTGGGGTGGACTGGTGGAGATTGGCTTGGAAACATTCCAAAACACAACTTTATTTGTTGGCTTGCCTAGGGGAATAGACTGTCTACAAGGGATAGGTTGATTGTTTTCTACAGAAGGAAGCATGAGATCAGGGACTACATTTTCTTTGATTACTCCATAACTAGAACGATTTGGCATCAAGCCAAAGTTTAGTGTTTGATGGAGGACTCTGGTTATGACTGGTGTTAGGTGCTTCAATGGAGTAACAGCTCTTGAAGAATAAAAGCTTTAAAGTGCTCTGAGGCAGTGTACCACATCTAGTTACAGAGAAACACCACACATTTTTAAGGAGCAACATTAAATTTAGAGTTTAGTTCCGCATGACAGTGAAGAATTCTATGATCAACAGGGTGATTTTTTGTAATTGGAGTGTTGTAGTCTAGCTGCTGTTTGACTTAGTTTTTTTTTTTGGTAACCTTGGCTGCTTTGTGTAGTGTTTGTACTAGGCTTTCTTTTATTGTGCAGTTCTTTTGGGCTGCTGGAGCTGTAGAATTTCTGTACTTTTTTTACTTTTAACAAAATCTCACATTTATCTAAAACAGAGAATTTGAGGTTGCTTAAAACATTGATGAGAATACTGAATGTGAGAGGGTGATAAGAATTGTTTTGGTGAGCAGCCACCATAGGCACTGCGCTGCTTTAGGGATATATATAATCTTCAGCCCGCCAGGAATCTAAAAATCAATAATTTAATATATTTTGTAACTATAAATTAACCTATGTTTCCCCTAACTGTTGCATTTTAATTGAAAAATAATAAGTGTATCATTTGGTAACTCGAAGAGACAAGAAAACATGCTAAAAGTTCAATATAAACTCACTGAGTATTTTGATTTAAATGATCTGGAAAATAGACATTTCAATTTTTTTACAGCACTCTAAAGATAGACACAAGACTTCGCTCCAAACTATGCATCATTTCAGAAATACTCATCATTTCAATCCTGCACTATGCATCCATGCGGATAATGCATCTAAGGCCTTCACCTCTAAGCATGTACTCAAAGGCCTTGTTGATTTCCGAGAAAGAGACCTCATGGGTGATGAACTTCTCTAGCTCAAGCTCCTGCCACAATATAGAACAATTAGACTGACAAAACTAAACAAAAAAAAAGAAAAAAAAGAAAAAAAAAAAAAAGAAGGTGAAGCGGAATAAATTACTTGGATTTCTAAATAGTAAATACAAGCCATGTAAAGGTAATTCTTGATAGATAATGAAAGAGAAGACCTTGAAAGCAAGAACAATCAGACAAGGAAGAATTAAAGGGAAAAAAAAGATGGTCTTATTCCCTTTTGGAGTTTAAGCATAATTTCTCTAGACATTTTGGATTTATATTTTTATCTTTTGTTTATTCCTCAACTCTTGTCAGATCTTGAGGCAGGATTAAAGCATTCAAATGAGTACTTAATTAAGGTATACCATGGAGGCCACTAGAGTCTTCTAGTGGCCATTAGACCGTTTTCTTGATGCGAGTCACGTGTAAAGAAACTAGCATTCTAAGTAAAAGAAGTAATCCGATATGCGGATTGCAAAGTGATCTAATCTATACTTTCTATTTTTCAATAAGAAATTCAGCTTACCTTATTCATGTACTTTTCAACCACCGAAGGCAAGTCAGACCGCGGTTTGTAGTTGCCAAAGAAGGTACCCTTGATAGTCCTCTCATTCAAGATATTCATTGGGTGGGTTTTAAATGCATCATCTTTGTTTGGGACACCAACAAGTACAGCAACACCCCATCCCTGCAAAGAAACATACCATATGACAGATTTTAGAAGAATGGATTCGAGATAAAATCTATTTATTACATGAACAGGAGCTCGTGGGAAATTACATCATGAACACATTCAAATGCAGAAATCATGGCATTGATACTTCCAGTGCACTCGATACTTCGATCAACTCCACCATTGGTCATTTCAGCAAGCACCTAAAGAAGTCAAAGAAAGTTAGAAAAGCTGTGAAAGTTGTTTGCTCCTTCACCATGGAAAAAATTTCTAGCATTTTAAAGTAAGCCAACCTCATGAACAGGCTTGTCATGGTCTTTTGGGTTCACAAACTCGGTGACACCAAATTTCTTGGCTGTTGACAAGAACAAGGAAAATGAACATAAAAGACTAATAAATGAAAATCCAGAAACTCAAGCATTCCATACTAAATCATCAGATTTTGATAGCACCAAGTATCACAATACCTTCATCAAATCTCTTTGCATTCAGATCAACACCGATAATCCTTGAAGCACCCACAATTCTAGCCCCTTCAGCAGCCTAATCACATAAAACCATAAAATCATGTGTGTGTGTATAAATATATCTTTACTAGAAACAGTAATGCTGCAGTAGTAATTCCAAAAAAGAGATATATCAAATAAGTCATCTGCATTAGAAGATAGGAGAGACTCACAGCTAGTCCAACAGCCCCGAGTCCAAAAACAGCTACTGTCGATCCTTTTTTGGGTTTTGCAACATTCAAGGTAGCACCAAGGCCTACAGAACTCAATTCTCAACAATAAGAGAAATGAACAAATAACTATCATGCAAATAAATTCAAGCGGTTTTTAACCGACCTGTTGAGATTCCACAGCTGAGAATACAAACTTTGTCCAGAGGAGCAGCAGGATTAATTTTGGCA
This sequence comes from Quercus aquifolioides, assembly GCA_019022515.1. Classification (NCBI taxonomy): domain Eukaryota; kingdom Viridiplantae; phylum Streptophyta; class Magnoliopsida; order Fagales; family Fagaceae; genus Quercus; species Quercus aquifolioides. The sequence goes on along the minus strand of CM032332.1, from coordinate 28,430,234 downwards.
ACACTACCAACATGTAGCACAGTGTATTCACTAAAGGTAGAAGTCCCAACAAAATGGTAAATGGGTTGTCCATTAATAGAAAATCTCGACTTGCCATCATTGAGCATCACGCCCCGGTCAGTGTTTATCCTCAGGAGGTCACACATGTTGCTCTCCTCTGACTTGCAATGCCGACACTCCTTGCACTCCCCAGTGAAGACAGGAAGCACATGGTCACCAGGTTTGAGGTCTGTCACACCCTCACCAACGCTCTCAACAATCCTAAAATACCAAAATGACCAGAAAGACAACTATATAGTTAGATAAATGTATTCAATTGTATATGAAAGGAACTGAAACACAATTAAAACTATTTGATTGTAACTAGTATGTTCTAAATCTTTTTTTTTTTTTTTTTTCTCGAAATGTCCATACCCGCCAGCTTCATGACCAAATATGCGAGGAAACAATGGGGTCTGTCCCTGCATATTCAAAAATCAATCTGTTTAAGAATATCTAGCACAGAAAATAAGTATTCACCAGAATAATGCATTTCTATACACGCATAAATCATATATATATGATCAAAATGTGATTACCTTAGCTTCCCAGAAGTAAACATCTGTGTGGCAGAGGGAGGTGAAGAGGATCTTGAGACGAACCTCCATAGCCTGTGGTGGCGCCACTTCCACTTCTTCTATCACTAGTGGCTTTCCAGCTTCCCATGCCACAGCAGCTACATTGCACATTCATTCAATAATTAATTGGCAAAAAATAAAAAATAAACAAAATAAACATAAATACGATGTAGCTTTTACACAGCTAAAACATAAGACTGCCTGCTTGGGTTAAGCTAAAAAGTATGACTACTGTTAAGAACAAAGAAGGAATGCCCTCAAATTTATACTAAAACATTGGACAAACCTGGCTTGTCTAGACTTCATACTGAAATTGCAATGTAAAGCCTAAACTTAGAGAAACTTTATTTACAAACTACATATGTATCATCCTAAACAAAGACGAAATAGAAAATGGATGGTCACATTCAGTCAATTCCGGTACCTGCTTCAAACTTCTGAAGTAGCCCTGTTCCTAATGGCAACTGTTTTTCCTCGTTATTATTTTGTGTCAAACACACAGGAGTTCAATTTGTATGGGACAATCAAAAGCAAAACATGTTGCTGTATTGGTTATTATTTTTGGTACACAAATAGTATATCCTATTCCAAAAATTTCTAGTTTTTGGGAATGACAATGACATAAGATCATGGCGCATCCTAAAACTAGAGACAGTTCAAGATTTAGCAATTAAACAGAGCCCTTTAAAACAAAGAAAACGTGACAACCCAACAGGGGACAAAGAGTTGAGATCATCATAACAAATGGTACATTAAAACAACAAAGAAATGGAAAGAAATCCATTGAACAATCACATGACTAAAACTAGGAAACAACAAGAAGATCAACAACAAAGAATGTCAGAAAAAATGAAAAGGTAGTACCTTTGCAACGTATGACTTGACCAGCAGTGGTTGAAGACATGTTTTTTTAACTTTTCTTCACTCTTTCTTGACTTTGATGTTTTATCACAGATTGCTTTGAATTCGTTGTGGAGAGATAGGTATGCTCTATGAGGGTATATATAGCGTTTAGAACACAGAGGGTTCCCATATTTGCCTTCCAATAAGGTTCCAAATCCGGGATTCAAAACCATGATGTGGTACCGCTGGTTTTCAAAAGCCAGCAACCAACAGCTACTCTGTATGTTTCCTTTTTTGATAAACTTGTTTATTACTTTCTACTTTTCTAGCATCTGGTTTTCTTAATTCCCAGCATCTGGTTTTCTCTACAACATGCACTGATTGGTTCTTCTCTTTTTTTTTTTTTGATGGAATGATTGTTTCTTCTCTTGAGTCTGAAGTCTAGACATAGAAATAATACTAAAGAATTATAAATAAACCCCATTGTTTAAGAGTGTTACAGAATAAATAATATCATTTTAAAGTAGGTCTATCTATCGTGGATTATTCAGCCCAAAAATAAATAAATAAAAATTTGAAGGTCTATGTGGAATACAAACTGTGTGAAAGTTTGGGATTAAGACAAAAGGTTGCACTATTTCATGCTTTGGGAAAGCATATATTCATTGGGTTGTGTGTAAAAAGCATAAGCTAAGAACTAGTTCTCCCATGCCGGCACAAGATAGTCTAATAAGGCCTAATGGAAAAATTGTAAAGGGACCTTTCTAAATATTATTTAAATAATATTTTGTTTCTGTTATCTATATATGAAAAAGATTTTAGAAATTAGTAATGATTTCAAAAAATGTCAAAAATATTTCTAATTTAATTAGATAATTCTTATTCCTTAAAAAAAAGGGTTAAAATTGTAATTCAACAAAATTAAAATAAAAAAAAAACTACCAAGAAACTTTTTCCCTAAAAATTAGCACACACTCTCTATTTAAGTATGTCTCACATATGTTTGATACATTTTTTTCTTAAAACCTAGCCTACACTAAACCCAGCACTTTATTCCTTTTCAAAATCTTAAATTTTAGTTTCTTAAAAATCTCTTCCTGTATAACCTCACTAACAATAGACAATTTCAAATTGAAAAATTACATTAAACTCAAAATAGAAAAAAAAAAAAAAAAAAAGAGCCTCATCACATATTCACATGTGTGGAGCACGGGTAATGACATCCGTTTGACCAAATTTTATTAAAAATATTATGTACTAACTTGCTCTTTGCTTCAAGGAATGATTCCAAAATTATCAGAAATTTAAGAATTAAAATCCATTGTTTTAAAGTTTTAATTAAAGTGTATTTTAAAATAAAAAGTATGACCTTTGCTCCATTTTTTTTTTATTTTTTTTTTCAACGGGTTATGGAGATATTTGTTGTTGCAAGTGTTTTGGTACTTGATAAATTTTTATTCTAAATTCATCAGTTGTATTTTTACTAACTATGGTTAAAAATTTGCGAAGAGATTCTTATAAAAATTTTAAGTATTTCATTACTAATATAAATAGAAGGGAGTGAGTGTTAATTTTTTCAAATCTCAAGGGACACAAGTGTTTTTCCCTTTCATGTTTGTGGTGGAATGTCATTCCCCCGAACCTCAAGGCAGAGGAATGTAACTACCCCAATGCAAAATACTTTTTTAAAATAACACATGCACTATTTAACGATTTAACCTATAAAATTTATATTATACTCTATTATAATTATCTAACATTTTCTCACGCATTGCATGGGTCTGCGACTAGATATTACCAATTAATAAGACTAATTCATCCAAAGTGAGCTAGTGATACTATGTAGGTTTTACAAATTGACGTGTCACCAATAAAAAAAAAAGTTATTGAAAACATTCATTTATTAAATAGTTTGAGTGACACAAATTATATTCTTGCCACATCAATTTGTAAGTTTTTTGCCATAAAATTTGTATTAGTTTTAGCATTTTTCATTCACTTAATGGTGAATTGGTGATTGTGTTGTATTTCTATATTAATTCATAATTTTTTTTTCCTGTGGGAAAGATGCTAAAGTTACTACAATTTTTATTATAAAAAACTTACAAACTGATGTGATATTTCAATAAAAATAAGTGAGTATTCAACTGATATAAGTTGTAACTTAGTTTGTATTGAACTGACATTACAAACTGATGTGACAAACTAATGTAACTCACTTTTTTTAATTAAAAAAAAAAAAAAACTTACTGCACCCATATTAATTTGGGGGTTTCTACGTTATGGCGCCTTAGGCCATGGCCTAAATGGCCTAGGCCTAGGGCTGGCCCTGAGTTCTCCCAAAACTTGATGGTAAAAAGAGTAGAAAACCAGGAAAAAATTGGAAAATACCAACAAGCTGCAAACAATTTCGTTAATTAGCAACGTTTTCAAACTATTTAGGAAACTAACATCTCGAGTTCAGTGTAGCAACTCAAGTCTTAGAAAGTACTTCAAATGCAAAGGCAAATTCAATTCTCTCTCATGATGGTTGGTGGTTTCCTAGATCCAAGCATAGTTGTCAAAACGTGAATCGATTTTTAATTTTTTCGTAACGTGTATCGTATCGTATTGTGTATCGTAAGATACACAAACACTTAATAAAATCTATAAAAAATCATAAATATACATATATAAAGGGCATATTCATTATAAATTTTGAATATATTTAACTAATGACTAATTTTTCATCACTTATGTAATAATATTTAATAAGCTAACTAAATAAATCAAACAAGCATGTGTTTATAACAAACACATTCAAATTACTTAAATTCAAAAGTGATAATATATTGCAAATAACCCAAAAATAATAATTTATTTTCATCATATTGCCTAATCAACCTCATCTAAGTCAATTCTATCATCATGTTTATAATTTTGCAAACTTATTTCTTCATTAAAATTTTCTTCATCATCATTCGTCATTAATATTTACTATCTCTTATTGTTCTTTTTATTTTAAAAAAAATTTATAAATTTTTTTTTTGGCATTCTAGTTTCTTGGACTTATAAGAATACTGATAAAAATAAAAATTTATGTTGTCAATTAATATTTTATTCATAGTATATAAAATAAATTTGTAAATATTAAAGTAAAGGGTAAATGTGTACTGTGTAGTCCACTTGTAGGAGAGAGAAGAAAAAAACTTGTAAATATGTTATTTTAGTTGGCTAAATTAAGTAAACTAATAATTTTATGTTAACAACAAGTCTAACAACTTGTTAGATTCAAATAAAAGTACAAATTTTAACAAAAAATCTCATTTTAAAGCATTTGTTTATGTATCGTACGATACGTGTGATTTTTCGATACGATACGATTCATACGATACACACACTATATCGTACGATTCGTGAACACTTACGATACGTCGATACGATATAGAACTTTTTACACCCGATACGATACGTATTGCGTATCGTACGATACTGACAACTATGGATCCAAGGATCTAGTTGCTATTCAATACAAATGCTTCCATGGGAAATGAAGTAAGCAAGCTACTGTAGTGTGATTTTCTTCAAATTCTGCTGTGTTGTCTTGTAAATCTACTTGGGAGGCTAATAGAATGAAATTACCTAAGGTGGACTGATGGAGATTGGCTTGGAAAATTTCCAAACTTAATTATCAAAAAAAAAAAAATCCAAACCACAACTTTAGTTGTTGGCTTTCCTAGGGGAATAGACTGTCTACAAAGGATAGGATGATTCAATGGGTTATCAAGGGAATACTTTGCGCGTTTTCTGCAGAAGGAAGCGTGAGATCAGGGACTACATTTTCTTTGATTGCTCCATATCTAGAAGGATTTGGCATCAAGTCAAAGTTTAGAGTTTGATGGAGGACTCTGGTTATGACTGGGGTTAGGTGCTTCAATGGAGTAACAGCGCTTGAAGAATAAAAGCTTTAAAGTGCTCTGTCAGCAGGCTTATCTTAGCTGCTGCAGTGTACCACATCTGGTTACAGAGAAACACTACACATTTTTAGGAGCAACATTAATCTAGAGTTAGGTTCCGCATGAAAGTGAAGAATTCTAAGATCAACAGGGTGATTTGTTGCAATTGGAGTGTTAGCTTCTCTGTGTTTAATAGAAGATGGAAGCAGGAATGCTGCTTCTAGTTTCTAGTTTCTAGTTTCATTGTTGTAGTCTAACTGCTGTTTAGCTTAGTTTTTTTTTTTTTTGCCATCTTAGTAACCTTGGCTGCTTTATGCAGTGTTCGTAGGCTTTCTTTTATCGTGCAGTTTCTTTTGGGCTGCTGGAGCTGTAGAATTTCTGTACTTTTTTGCTCTTAACAAAATCTCTCACATTTATCTAAAACTGAGAGTTTGAGATTGCTTAAAACATTGATGAGAATACTGAATGTGAGAGGATGATAAGAATTGTTTTGCTTTAATGGAGAATTGTTTTGGTGAGTATCCACCATAGGCACTGCGCTGCTTTGGAATATATATAATCTTCAGCTCGCCAGTAATCTTAAAATCAATAATTTCATATATTTTGTAAATATAAATTAACCTATGTTTGCACTAAGTGTGTCATTTTATTTGATGAATAATAAGTGTATCATCTGGTAATTCGAAGAGACAAGAAAACATGCAAAAATTTCAATATAAACTCACCGAGTATTTTGGTTTAAATGATCTGGAAAATAGAAATTTCAATTCTTTTACAGCACTCTAAAGAGAGACACAAGACTAAGTTCCAAACTATCCTACCAGAAGCTAATTTCATTTGTGAGTAAAAGTTTATTTTCTTCAATTAAACTCAGAAATACTCATCATTTCAATCCTGCTCTATGCATCCATGCGGATAATGCATCTAAGGCCTTCACCTCTAAGCATGTACTCAAAGGCCTTGTTGATTTCCGAGAAAGAGACTTCATGGGTGATGAACTTCTCTAGCTCAAGCTCCTGCCACAATATAGAACAATTAGACTGACAAAACTAACCAAAAAAACAAAGAAAAGAGGGTGAAGCGGAATAAATTACTTGGATTTCTAAATAGCAACTACAAGCCATGTAAAGGTAATTCTTGATAAATAATGAAAGAGAAGACCTTGAAAGCAAGAACAATCAGACAAGAAGGAAGAATTAAAGGGAAAAAAAAAAGATGGTCTTATTCCCTTTTGGAGTTTAAGCATAATTTCTCTGGACTTTTTGGATTTATATTTTTATCTTTTGTTTATTCCTCAACTCTTGCCGGATCTTGAGGCAGGATTAAAGCATTCAAATGAGTACTTAATTAAGGTATACCATGGAGGCCACTAGAGTCTTCTAGTGGCCATTAGACCATTTTCTTGATTAAAATTGCTGTCAATCACGTGTACAGAAACTATCATTCTAAGTAAAAGAAGTAATCCTATATGCGGATTGCAAAGTTTTCAATAAGAAATTCAGCTTACCTTATTCATGTACTTTTCAACCACCGAAGGCAAGTCAGACCGCGGTTTGTAGTTGCCAAAGAAGGTACCCTTGATAGTCCTCTCATTCAAGATATTCATTGGGTGGGTTTTAAATGCATCATCTTTGTTTGGGACACCAACAAGTACAGCAACACCCCATCCCTGCAAAGAAACATACCATATGACAGATTTTAGAAGAATGGATTCGAGATAAAATCTATTTATTACATGAACAGGAGCTCGTGGGAAATTACATCATGAACACATTCAAATGCAGAAATCATGGCATTGATACTTCCAGTGCACTCGATACTTCGATCAACTCCACCATTGGTCATTTCAGCAAGCACCTAAAGAAGTCAAAGAAAGTTAGAAAAGCTGTGAAAGTTGTTTGCTCCTTCACCATGAAAAAAATTTCTAGCATTTTAAAGTATACCAACCTCATGAACAGGCTTGTCATGGTCTTTTGGGTTCACAAACTCGGTGACACCAAATTTCTTGGCTGTTGACAACAAGAAGGAAAATGAACATAAAAGACTAATAAATGAAAATCCAGCAACTCAAGCATTCCATACTATATCATCAGATTTTGATAACACCAAGTATCACAATACCTTCATCAAATCTCTTTGCATTCAGATCAACACCGATAATCCTTGAAGCACCCGCAATTCTAGCCCCTTCAGCAGCCTAATCACATAAAACCATAAAATCATGTGTGTGCGTGTATATATATATATCTTTACTAGAAACAGTAATGCTGCAGTAGTAATTCCAAAAAAGAGATATATCAAATATGTCGTCTGCATTAGAAGATAGGAGAGACTCACAGCTAGTCCAACAGCCCCGAGTCCAAAAACAGCTACTGTCGATCCTTTTTTGGGTTTTGCAACATTCAAGGTAGCACCAAGGCCTACAGAATTCAATTCTCAACAATAAGAGAAATGAACAAATAACTATCATGCAAATAAATTCAAACGGTTTTTAACCGACCTGTTGAGATTCCACAGCTGAGAATACAAACTTTGTCCAGAGGAGCAGCAGGATTAATTTTGGCAACACTACCAACATGTAGCACAGTGTATTCACTAAAGGTAGAAGTCCCAACAAAATGGTAAATGGGTTGTCCATTAATAGAAAATCTCGACTTGCCATCATTGAGCATCACGCCCCGGTCAGTGTTTATCCTCAGGAGGTCACACATGTTGCTCTCCTCTGACTTGCAATGCCGACACTCCTTGCACTCCCCAGTAAAGACAGGAAGCACATGGTCACCAGGTTTGAGGTCTGTCACACCCTCACCAACGCTCTCAACAATCCTAAAATACCAAAATGACCAGAAAGACAACTATATAGTTAGATAAATGTATTCAATTGTATATGAAAGGAACTGAAACACAATTAAAACTATTTGATTGTAACTAGTATGTTCTAAATCTTTTTTTTTTTCCTTGAAATGTCCATACCCGCCAGCTTCATGACCAAATATGCGAGGAAACAATGGGGTCTGTCCCTGCATATTCAAAAATCAATCGGTTTAAGAATATTTAGCACAGAAAATAAGAATTCACCAGAATAATGCATTTCTATACACGCATAAATCATATGTATATGATCAAAATGTGATTACCTTAGCTTCCCAGAAGTAAACATCTGTGTGGCAGAGGGAGGTGAAGAGGATCTTGAGACGAACCTCCATAGCCTGTGGTGGTGCCACTTCCACTTCTTCTATCACTAGTGGCTTTCCAGCTTCCCATGCCACAGCAGCTACATTGCACATTCATTCAATAATTAATTGGCAAAAAATAAAAAATAAACAAAATAAACAAAAATACGATGTAGCTTTTACACAGCTAAAACATAAGACTGCCTGCTTGGGTTAAGCTAAAAAGTATGACTACTGTTAAGAACAAAGAAGGAATGCCCTCAAATTTATACTAAAACATTGGACAAACCTGGCTTGTCTAGACTTCATACTGAAATTGCAATGTAAAGCCTAAACTTAGAGAAACTTTATTTACAAACTACATATGTATCATCCTAAACAAAGACGAAATAGAAAATGGATGGTCACATTCAGTCAATTCCGGTACCTGCTTCAAACTTCTGAAGTAGCCCTGTTCCTAATGGCAACTGTTTTTCCTCGTTATTATTTTGTGTCAAACACACAGGAATTCAATTTGTATGGGACAATCAAAAGCAAAACATGTTGCTGTATTGGTTATTATTTTTGGTACACAAATAGTATATCCTATTCCAAAAATTTCTAGTTTTTGGGAATGACAATGACATAAGATCATGGCGCATCCTAAAACTAGAGACAGTTCAAGATTTAGCAATTAAACAGAGCCCTTTAAAACAAAGAAAACGTGACAACCCAACAGGGGACAAAGAGTTGAGATCATCATAACAAATGGTACATTAAAACAACAAAGAAATGGAAAGAAATCCATTGAACAATCACATGACTAAAACTAGGAAACAACAAGAAGATCAACAACAAAGAATGTCAGAAAAAATGAAAAGGTAGTACCTTTGCAACGTATGACTTGACCAGCAGTGGTTGAAGACATGTTTTTTTAACTTTTCTTCACTCTTTCTTGACTTTGATGTTTTATCACAGATTGCTTTGAATTCGTTGTGGAGAGATAGGTATGCTCTATGAGGGTATATATAGCGTTTAGAACACACAGGGTTCCCATATTTGCCTTCCAATAAGGTTCCAAATCCGGGATTCAAAACCATGATGTGGTACCGCTGGTTTTCAAAAGCCAGCAACCAACAGCTACTCTGTATGTTTCCTTTTTTGATAAACTTGTTTATTACTTTCTACTTTTCTAGCATCTGGTTTTCTTAATTCCCAGCATCTGGTTTTCTCTACAACATGCACTGATTGGTTCTTCTCTTTTTTTTTTTTTTTGATGGAATGATTGTTTCTTCTCTTGAGTCTGAAGTCTAGACATAGAAATTGTGGGGCCCGTGGGCCTGGAAGTCTCGGCCCACCTCTAGGCTGGCCCAAGGCCCACGCCGAGGATCGATGGCTGTCCCAGGCAGTTATCTAGGGGCTTCTAGCCCTCTGGGCCACGCCGAGGACGACCCTTTCCTCGGCGTGCCTATCCTAATCCCAGGTGGGGGACAAGCCCAGTATAGGCGGTCACATCCACACTTAATGCATCTACCTAACTCCCCTGGCAATCTTAATGCTGAGAGGACTCCTGAACGGCGGAACCTTGGGTGCTGCGACCCACAGTAAGGTGGGGAACGTGGCTGATGGGACAGGTCCTTAAGCTGTGGTCTAGATGATTGACAGTTGGAAGGCTAGGATTGAAAAAAGAAGGTATATAATGCAAGGTGCCCTTCAGAATGAGGGGCTCCTCGGCCGTCCGAGAAGCAACCCCCAAGCCAAAAAGAACAGGGCTAAGCCCCCTCGAAGAAGGAAGTCTCTAGAGAACCGACGGCAAACCGGTTAGCGCCAAACCCTTCGTCCCACTCTCTAAACAAATGTATTGTTGGGGGATCTATGACAAAACGAGCCCCTACAATTGGCGCCGTCTGTAGGGAGGGTTAGTGCGCCGACCAGCGCAACCGGCGATCGTTCTAAACAGTCACTTCGCAATAAATAAATAAATAAATAAGTGCGGTTGCAGCAAAATGGAAGATTCAACAGCAAAAAAAAAAAAAAAATGAGAAAAGAGTCTGATATTATTCCATGAAAAAGAAAGTTACAAAATACAATCAGAGGCTCAGGCAGGCTTGTTTTACAAGCTTTACTACAAGCTAATCCTACAATCGGAGGCTCAGGCGGTCCGATTCTACAACTAGCTAGAGGGAGAGGGAAGTGTCAACCCGTGCTTTTATTGGCATCAGCAGAACGGGAGAGCTTGACAATAAAAGCGGGGAAAGGGGGCTGAGGCTGGCCCGCTTCAAGGCGAAAGCTTGAACAAAGTGAGGAGCAGATGCAGGGGCACCGGAATGTCCTCCCCCGTGATGTTCCCTTGATGCTCTCCAATCCTCCCGAGCGCCGGCCGTTGGAGACGGCAACACTCAGGCGCCAGCCATGACATGAGTTCGTGTGTCTCCTCCACCGAAGGTGCGCCCCGGGGAGAGACGTTAGGTACTTCAACAACGTTCCACCCGGCCACCGCGTACGACGCTGCCGGTGTTACGCCTAGACTCTGCCGCACCAGAAACCCAGTGGGGGCTGCGGCCACGGCAGCCCTTAGCCCCATATCTCCTAACTCCGGTCACAATTCCGACGGGGTTATTAAAGGGGCATGGGGAGTGGAAAAATGGTGTTCTTTCTGTTCGAGTTGGGAGGCTCATGGAGTATGAAGAAACCATCCCCCCAGAAAGCCTTATATAGAGGAGGAGGGTTGGTGAGAATTAATTCACGCAGAATTCGAAAAGTGAGTTACCGAGGCGGCGAACAATAATGAAGCCACCAAATTCCAAGGGGGCCGCAGACCGTTGTACTTCTGTTGATTTACGAGACCATTAATGAAGGCGCGTCTCGCGCACCGAAGCGTCAGGCGCAGAACACGAACGGCCAAGAAACGCTTCCCAGATAGAAGATGGGGACTCGAGCTGGAGGCGAGATCAACGCCACGTGAAAAATCACTGTCCGACCGAAGGAGGAATCGTCCCCAGAAAAACGGTCCGAGGACAAACCCCTACTTACAGAAAAATGAAAGTGTTAGACAGAACCAAGGCTCTGCATGGTCCTCGGACTCAGGCCTATGGGGAAACTAATTACTTCAGAAGACCAAGTGTTAGACAGAACCAAGGCTCTGCATGGTCCTCGGACTCAGGCCTATGGGGAAACTAATTACTTCAGAAGACCAAGTGTTAGACAGAACCAAGGCTCTGCATGGTCCTCAGACTCAGGCCTATGGGGAAACTAATTACTTCAGAAGACAAAGTGTTAGACAGAACCAAGGCTCTGCATGGTCCTCGGACTCAGGCCTATGGGGAAACTAATTACTTCAGAAGACCAAGTGTTAGACAGAACCAAGGCTCTGCATGGTCCTCGGACTCAGGCCTATGGGGAAACTAATTACTTCAGAAGACCAAGTGTTAGACAGAACCAAGGCTCTGCATGGTCTTCGGACTCAGGCCTATGGGGAAACTAATTACTTCAGAAGACCAAGTGTTAGACAGAACCAAGGCTCTGCATGGTCCTCGGACTCAGGCCTATGGGGAAACTAATTACTTCAGAAGACCAAGTGTTAGACAGAACCAAGGCTCTGCATGGTCCTCGGACTCAGGCCTATGGGGAAACTAGCCACTTACCTACTCTTGAAGGCAGCACCTGTGCCTAGGTCTTGCATGGTCCTCGGACCCAAGCCTACGGAGAGCTAGCCACTACTCTTGAAGGCAGCACCTGTGCCTAGGTCTTGCATGGTCCTCGGACCCAAGCCTACGGAGAGCTAGCCACTACTTTTGAAGGCAGCACCTGTGCCTAGGTCTTGCATGGTCCTCAGGACCCAAGCCTACGGAGAGCTAGCCACTACTTTTGAAGGCAGCACCTGTGCCTAGGTCTTGCATGGTCCTCGGACCCAAGCCTACGGAGAGCTAGCCACTACTTTTGAAGGCAGCACCTGTGCCTAGGTCTTGCATGGTCCTCGGACCCAAGCCTACGGAGAGCTAGCCACTACTTTTGAAGGCAGCACCTGTGCCTAGGTCTTGCATGGTCCTCGGACCCAAGCCTACGGAGAGCTAGCCACTACTTTTGAAGGCAGCACCTGTGCCTAGGTCTTGCATGGTCATCGGACCCAAGCCTACGGAGAGCTAGCCACTACTGTTGAAGGCAGCACCTGTGCCTAGGTCTTGCATGGTCCTCGGACCCAAGCCTACGGAGAGCTAGCCACTACTTTTGAAGGCAGCACCTGTGCCTAGGTCTTGCATGGTCCTCAGGACCCAAGCCTACGGAGAGCTAGCCACTACTTTTGAAGGCAGCACCTGTGCCTAGGTCTTGCATGGTCCTCGGACCCAAGCCTACGGAGAGCTAGCCACTACTTTTGAAGGCAGCACCTGTGCCTAGGTCTTGCATGGTCCTCGGACCCAAGCCTACGGAGAGCTAGCCACTACTTTTGAAGGCAGCACCTGTGCCTAGGTCTTGCATGGTCCTCAGGACCCAAGCCTACGGAGAGCTAGCCACTACTTTTGAAGGCAGCACCTGTGCCTAGGTCTTGCATGGTCCTCGGACCCAAGCCTACGGAGAGCTAGCCACTACTTTTGAAGGCAGCACCTGTGCCTAGGTCTTGCATGGTCCTCGGACCCAAGCCTACGGAGAGCTAGCCACTACTGTTGAAGGCAGCACCTGTGCCTAGGTCTTGCATGGTCCTCGGACCCAAGCCTACGGAGAGCTAGCCACTACTTTTGAAGGCAGCACCTGTGCCTAGGTCTTGCATGGTCCTCGGACCCAAGCCTACGGAGAGCTAGCCACTACTTTGAAGGCAGCACCTGTGCCTAGGTCTTGCATGGTCCTCGGACCCAAGCCTACGGAGAGCTAGCCACTACTTTTGAAGGCAGCACCTGTGCCTAGGTCTTGCATGGTCCTCAGGACCCAAGCCTACGGAGAGCTAGCCACTACTTTTGAAGGCAGCACCTGTGCCTAGGTCTTGCATGGTCCTCGGACCCAAGCCTACGGAGAGCTAGCCACTACTGTTGAAGGCAGCACCTGTGCCTAGGTCTTGCATGGTCCTCGGACCCAAGCCTACGGAGAGCTAGCCACTACTTTTGAAGGCAGCACCTGTGCCTAGGTCTTGCATGGTCCTCGGACCCAAGCCTACGGAGAGCTAGCCACTACTCTTGAAGGCAGCACCTGTGCCTAGGTCTTGCATGGTCCTCAGGACCCAAGCCTACGGAGAGCTAGCCACTACTTTTGAAGGCAGCACCTGTGCCTAGGTCTTGCATGGTCCTCGGACTCAAGCCTACGGAGAGCTAGCCACTACTCTTGAAGGCAGCAACTGTACCTAGGCCTTGCATGGTCCTCGGACCCAAGCCTACGGGGAGCTTGCCACTATCTTTAAAGCAGCACCAGAATCTTCTATAGGAGACTAACTGCTTACCGAAGGATTGAAGCGCCGAGCTGACTATTTGGGGAAGAACCAACCAGTGGAAGGCCTTCTGGGGTATGAGGGCCGTGGATATCAAAACCCTCCTCCCCGTTCAAGGGAACGTGCAGCAGGATTTTGAGGGGCTATTGTGGGGCCCGTGGGCCTGGAAGTCTCGGCCCACCTCTAGGCTGGCCCAAGGCCCACGCCGAGGATCGATGGCTGTCCCAGGCAGTTATCTAGGGGCTTCTAGCCCTCTGGGCCACGCCGAGGACGACCCTTTCCTCGGCGTGCCTATCCTAATCCCAGGTGGGGGACAAGCCCAGTACAGGCGGTCACATCCACACTTAATGCATCTACCTAACTCCCCTGGCAATCTTAATGCTGAGAGGACTCCTGAACGGCGGAACCTTGGGTGCTGCGACCCACAGTAAGGTGGGGAACGTGGCTGATGGGACAGGTCCTTAAGCTGTGGTCTAGATGATTGACAGTTGGAAGGCTAGGATTGAAAAAAGAAGGTATATAATGCAAGGTGCCCTTCAGAATGAGGGGCTCCTCGGCCGTCCGAGGAGCAACCCCCAAGCCAAAAAGAACAGGGCCAAGTCCCCTCAAAGAAGGAAGTCTCTGGAGAACCGGCGGCAAGCCGGTTAGCGCCAAACCCTACGTCCCACTCTCTAAATAAATGTATTGTTGGGGGATCTACGACAAAACGAGCCCCTACAGAAATAATACTAAAGAATTATAAATAAACCCCATTGTTTAAGAGTGTTACAGAATAAATAATATCATTTTAAAGTAGGTCTATCTATCGTGGATTATTCAGCCCAAAAATAAATAAATAAAAATTTGAAGGTCTATGTGGAATACAAACTGTGTGAAAGTTTGGGATTAAGACAAAAGGTTGCACTATTTCATGCTTTGGGAAAGCATATATTCATTGGGTTGTGTGTAAAAAGCATAAGCTAAGAACTAGTTCTCCCATGCCGGCACAAGATAGTCTAATAAGGCCTAATGGAAAAATTGTAAAGGGACCTTTCTAAATATTATTTAAATAATATTTTGTTTCTGTTATCTATATATGAAAAAGATTTTAAAAATTAGTAATGATTTCAAAAAATGTCAAAAATATTTCTAATTTAATTAAATAATTCTTATTCCTTAAAAAAAGGGGTTAAAATTGTAATTCAACAAAATTAAAAAAAAAAAAAAAAAAGTACCAAGAAACTTTTTCCCTAAAAATTAGCACACACTCTCTATTTAAGTATGTCTCACATATGTTTGATACATTTTTTTCTTAAAACCTAGCATACACTAAACCCAGCACTTTATTCATTTTCAAAATCCTAAATTTTAGTTTCTTAAAAATCTCTTCCTGTATAACCTCACTAACAATAGACAATTTCAAATTGAAAAATTACATTAAACTCAAAAAAAAAAAAAAAAAAAAAAAAAGAGCCTCATCACATATTCACATGTGTGGAGCACGGGTAATGACATCCGTTTGACCAAATTTTATTAAATTAATATTAAAAATATTATGTACTAACTTGCTCTTTGCTTCAAGGAATGATTCCAAAATTATCAGAAATTTAAGAATTAAAATCCATTGTTTTAAAGTTTTAATTAAAGTGTAGTTTAGAATAAAAAGTATGACCTTTGCTCCATTTTATTTTTATTTTTTTTTTCAACGGGTTATGGAGATATTTGTTGTTGCAAGTGTTTTGGTACTTGATAAATTTTTATTCTAAATTCATCAGTTGTATTTTTACTAACCATGGTTAAAAATTTGCGAAGAGATTCTTATAAAATTTTTAAGTATTTCGTTACTAATATAAATAGAAGGGAGTGAGTGTTAATTTTTTCAAATCTCAAGGGACGCAAGTGTTTTTCCCTTTCATGTTTGTGGTGGAATGTCATTCCCCCGAACCTCAAGGCAGAGGAATGTAATTACCCCAATGCAAAATACTTTTTTAAAATAACACGTGCACTATTTAACGATTTAACCTATAAAATTTATATTATACTCTATTATAATTATCTAACATTTTCTCACGCATTGCATGGGTCTGCGACTAGATATTACCAATTAATAAGACTAATTCATCCAAAGTGAGCTACTGATACTATGTAGGTTTTACAAATTGACGTGTCACCAATAAAAAAAAAAGTTATTGAAAACATTCATTTATTAAATAGTTTGAGTGACACAAATTATATTCTTGCCACATCAATTTGTAAGTTTTTTGCCATAAAATTTGTATTAGTTTTAGCATTTTTCATTCACTTAATGGTGAATTGGTGATTGTGTTGTATTTCTATACTAATTCATAATTTTTGTTTTCTGTGGGGAAGATGCTAAAGTTACTACAATTTTTATTATAAAAAACTTACAAACTGATGTGATATTTCAATAAAAATAAGTGAGTATTCAACTGATATAAGTTGTAACTTAGTTTGTATTGAACTGACATTACAAACTGATGTGACAAACTAATGTAACTCACTTTTTTTAATTAAAAAAAAAAAAAAAAAAAAAACTTACTGCACCCATATTAATTTGGGGGTTTCTACGTTATGGCGCCTTAGGCCATGGCCTAAATGGCCTAGGCCTAGGGCTGGCCCTGAGTTCTCCCAAAACTTGATGGTAAAAAGAGTAGAAAACCAGGAAAAAATTGGAAAATACCAACAAGCTGCAAACAATTTCGTTAGTTAGCAACGTTTTCAAACTATTTAGGAAACTAACATCTCGAGTTCAGTGTAGCAACTCAAGTCTTAGAAATTACTTCAAATGCAAAGGCAAATTCAATTCTCTCTCATGATGGTTGGTGGTTTCCTAGATCCAAGCATAGTTGTCAAAACGTGAATCGTATTGTGAATCGATTTTTAATTTTTTCGTAACGTGTATCGTATCGTATCGTGTATCGTAAGATACACAAACACTTAATAAAATCTATAAAAAATCATAAATATACATATATAAAGGGCATATTCATTATAAATTTTGAATATATTTAACTAATGACTAATTTTTCATCACTTATGTAATAATATTTAATAAGCTAACTAAATAAATCAAACTAGCATGTGTTTATAACAAACACATTCAAATTACTTAAATTCAAAAGTGATAATATATTGCAAATAACCCAAAAATAATAATTTATTTTCATCATATTGCCTAATCAACCTCATCTAAGTCAATTCTATCATGTTTATAATTTTGCAAACTTATTTCTTCATTAAAATTTTCTTCATCATCATTCGTCATTAATATTTACTATCTCTTATTGTTCTTTTTATTTTAAAAAAATTTTATAAATTTTTTTTTTGGCATTCTAGTTTCTTGAACTTATAAGAATAATGATAAAAATAAAAATTTATGTTGTCAATTAATATTTTATTTATAGTATATAAAATAAATTTGTAAATATTAAAGTAAAGGGTAAATGTGTACTGTGTAGTCCAATTGTAGGAGAGAGAGGAAAAAAACTTGTAAATATGTTATTTTAGTTGGCTAAATTAAGTAAACTAATAATTTTATGTTAAAAACAAGTCTAACAACTTGTTAGATTCAAATAAAAGTACAAATTTTAACAAAAAATCTCATTTTAAAGTATTTGTTTATGTATCGTACGATACGTGCGATTTTTCGATACGATACGATTCATACGATACACACACTATATCGTACGATTTGTGAACACTTACGATACGTCGATACGATATAGAACTTTTTACACACGATACGATATGTATCGCGTATCGTACGATACTGACAACTATGGATCCAAGGATCTAGTTGCTATTCAATACAAATGCTTCCATGGGAAATGAAGTAAGCAAGCTACTGTAGTGTGATTTTCTTCAAATTCTGCTGTGTTGTCTTGTAAATCTACTTGGGAGGCTAATAGAATGAAATTACCTAAGGTGGACTGATGGAGATTGGCTTGGAAAATTTCCAAACTTAATTATCAAAAAAAAAAAAAAAAAAATCCAAACCACAACTTTAGTTGTTGGCTTTCCTAGGGGAATAGACTGTCTACAAAGGATAGGATGATTCAATGGGGTTATCAAGGGAATACTTTGCGTGTTTTCTGCAGAAGGAAGCGTGAGATCAGGGACTACATTTTCTTTGATTGCTCCATATCTAGAAGGATTTGGCATCAAGTCAAAGTTTAGAGTTTGATGGAGGATTCTGGTTATGACTGGGGTTAGGTGCTTCAATGGAGTAACAGCGCTTGAAGAATAAAAGCTTTAAAGTGCTCTGTCAGCAGGCTTATCTTAGCTGCTGCAGTGTACCACATCTGGTTACAGAGAAACACTACACATTTTTAGGAGCAACATTAATCTAGAGTTAGGTTCCGCATGAAAGTGAAGAATTCTAAGATCAACAGGGTGATTTGTTGCAATTGGAGTGTTAGCTTCTCTGTGTTTAATAGAAGATGGAAGCAGGAATGCTGCTTCTAGTTTCTAGTTTCTAGTTTCATTGTTGTAGTTTAACTGCTGTTTAGCTTAGTTTTTTTTTTTTTTTTTTGCCATCTTAGTAACCTTGGCTGCTTTATGCAGTGTTCGTAGGCTATCTTTTATCGTGCAGTTTCTTTGGGCTGCTGGAGCTGTAGAATTTCTGTACTTTTTTGCTCTTAACAAAATCTCTCACATTTATCTAAAACTGAGAGTTTGAGATTGCTTAAAACATTGATGAGAATACTGAATGTGAGAGGATGATAAGAATTGTTTTGCTTTAATGGAGAATTGTTTTGGTGAGTATCCACCATAGGAACTGCGCTGCTTTGGAATATATATAATCTTCAGCTCGCCAGTAATCTTAAAATCAATAATTTCATATATTTTGTAAATATAAATTAACCTATGTTTGCACTAAGTGTGTCATTTTATTTGATGAACAATAAGTGTATCATCTGGTAATTCGAAGAGACAAGAAAACATGCAAAAATTTCAATATAAACTCACCGAGTATTTTGGTTTAAATGATCTGGAAAATAGAAATTTCAATTCTTTTACAGCACTCTAAAGAGAGACACAAGACTAAGTTCCAAACTATCCTACCAGAAGCTAATTTCATTTGTGAGTAAAAGTTTATTTTCTTCAATTAAACTCAGAAATACTCATCATTTCAATCCTGCTCTATGCATCCATGCGGATAATGCATCTAAGGCCTTCACCTCTAAGCATGTACTCAAAGGCCTTGTTGATTTCCGAGAAAGAGACTTCATGGGTGATGAACTTCTCTAGCTCAAGCTCCTGCCACAATATAGAACAATTAGACTGACAAAACTAACCAAAAAAACAAAGAAAAGAGGGTGAAGCGGAATAAATTACTTGGATTTCTAAATAGTAAATACAAGCCATGTAAAGGTAATTCTTGATAAATAATGAAAGAGAAGACCTTGAAAGCAAGAACAATCAGACAAGAAGGAAGAATTAAAGGGAAAAAAAAAAAGATGGTCTTATTCCCTTTTGGAGTTTAAGCATAATTTCTCTGGACTTTTTGGATTTATATTTTTATCTTTTGTTTATTCCTCAACTCTTGCCGGATCTTGTGGCAGGATTAAAGCATTCAAATGAGTACTTAATTAAGGTATACCATGGAGGCCACTAGAGTCTTCTAGTGGCCATTAGACCATTTTCTTGATTAAAATTGCTGTCAATCACGTGTACAGAAACTATCATTCTAAGTAAAAGAAGTAATCCTATATGCGGATTGCAAAGTTTTCAATAAGAAATTCAGCTTACCTTATTCATGTACTTTTCAACCACCGAAGGCAAGTCAGACCGCGGTTTGTAGTTGCCAAAGAAGGTACCCTTGATAGTCCTCTCATTCAAGATATTCATTGGGTGGGTTTTAAATGCATCATCTTTGTTTGGGACACCAACAAGTACAGCAACACCCCATCCCTGCAAAGAAACATACCATATGACAGATTTTAGAAGAATGGATTCGAGATAAAATCTATTTATTACATGAACAGGAGCTCGTGGGAAATTACATCATGAACACATTCAAATGCAGAAATCATGGCATTGATACTTCCAGTGCACTCGATACTTCGATCAACTCCACCATTGGTCATTTCAGCAAGCACCTAAAGAAGTCAAAGAAAGTTAGAAAAGCTGTGAAAGTTGTTTGCTCCTTCACCATGGAAAAAATTTCTAGCATTTTAAAGTATACCAACCTCATGAACAGGCTTGTCATGGTCTTTTGGGTTCACAAACTCAGTGACACCAAATTTCTTGGCTGTTGACAACAAGAAGCAAAATGAACATAAAAGACTAATAAATGAAAATCCAGCAACTCAAGCATTCCATACTATATCATCAGATTTTGATAACACCAAGTATCACAATACCTTCATCAAATCTCTTTGCATTCAGATCAACACCGATAATCCTTGAAGCACCCGCAATTCTAGCCCCTTCAGCAGCCTAATCACATAAAACCATAAAATCATGTGTGTGCGTATATATATATATATATATATATCTTTACTAGAAACAGTAATGCTGCAGTAGTAATTCCAAAAAAGAGATATATCAAATATGTCGTCTGCATTAGAAGATAGGAGAGACTCACAGCTAGTCCAACAGCCCCGAGTCCAAAAACAGCTACTGTCGATCCTTTTTTGGGTTTTGCAACATTCAAGGTAGCACCAAGGCCTACAGAATTCAATTCTCAACAATAAGAGAAATGAACAAATAACTATCATGCAAATAAATTCAAACGGTTTTTAACCGACCTGTTGAGATTCCACAGCTGAGAATACAAACTTTGTCCAGAGGAGCAGCAGGATTAATTTTGGCAACACTACCAACATGTAGCACAGTGTATTCACTAAAGGTAGAAGTCCCAACAAAATGGTAAATGGGTTGTCCATTAATAGAAAATCTCGACTTGCCATCATTGAGCATCACGCCCCGGTCAGTGTTTATCCTCAGGAGGTCACACATGTTGCTCTCCTCTGACTTGCAATGCCGACACTCCTTGCACTCCCCAGTGAAGACAGGAAGCACATGGTCACCAGGTTTGAGGTCTGTCACACCCTCACCAACGCTCTCAACAATCCTAAAATACCAAAATGACCAGAAAGACAACTATATAGTTAGATAAATGTATTCAATTGTATATGAAAGGAACTGAAACACAATTAAAACTATTTGATTGTAACTAGTATGTTCTAAATCTTTTTTTTTTTTCCTTGAAATGTCCATACCCGCCAGCTTCATGACCAAATATGCGAGGAAACAATGGGGTCTGTCCCTGCATATTCAAAAATCAATCGGTTTAAATATATCTAGCACAGAAAATAAGAATTCACCAGAATAATGCATTTCTATACACGCATAAATCATATATATATGATCAAAATGTGATTACCTTGGCTTCCCAGAAGTAAACATCTGTGTGGCAGAGGGAGGTGAAGAGGATCTTGAGACGAACCTCCATGGCCTGTGGTGGTGCCACTTCCACTTCTTCTATCACTAGTGGCTTTCCAGCTTCCCATGCCACAGCAGCTGCAATGCACATTCATCAAATAATTAATTGGAAAAGAAAAAAACAACATAAACATGAATAGGATGCAGCTTTGACACTGCTAAAACATAAAACTGCCTGCTTGGGGAAAGCTAAAAAGTATGACTACTGTGAAGAACAAAGAAGGAATGCCCTCAAATTTATACTAAAACATTGGACAAACCTGGCTTGTTTGGACTTCATACTGAAATTGCAATGTAAATCCTAAACTTAGAGAAACTTTATTTACAAACTACAAATGTATCATCCTAAACAACACGTAAATAGAAAATGGATGTTCACATTCAGTCAATTCCGGTACCTGCTTCAAACTTCTTAAGTAGCCCTGTTCCTAATGGCAACTGTTTTTCCTTGTTATTATCTTGTGTCAAACAGACAGAGTTCAATTTGTATGGGACAATCAAAAGCAAAACATGTTGCTGTATTGATTATTATTTTTGGTACACAAATAGTACATCCTATTTCAAACAATTCTAGTTTTGGGAATGACAAAAGATCATGGCGCATCCTAAAACTAGAAACAGCTCAATATTTAGCAATTAAACGGAGCCCTTTAAAACAAAGAAAAAGTGACAACCCAACAAGGGACAAAGAGTTGAAATCATCATAACAAATGGTATATTAAAACAACAAAGAAATGGAAAGAAACCCATTAACAATCACATGACTGAAACTAGGAAACAACAACAAGATCAACAACAAAGAATGTCAGAAAAAATGAAAAGGTAGTACCTTTGCAACGTATGACTTGACCAGCAGTGGTTGAAGACATGTTTTTTTACTTTTCTTCCCTCTTTCTTGACTTTGATTTTTTATCACAGATTGCTTTGAATTCGTTGTGGAGAGATGGGTATGCTCTATGAGGGTATATATAGCGTTTAGAACACAGAGGGTTCCCATATTTGCCTTCCAATAAGGTTCCAAATCCGGGATTCAAAACCATGATGTGGTACCGCTGGTTTTCAAAAGCCAGCAACCAACAGCTCCTTTGTATGTTTACTTTTCTTTATAAACTTGTTTATTACTTTCTAGCATCTGGTTTTCTTGATTCCCCCGCATCTGGTTTTCTCTACAACATGCGCTGATTGGTATAAAGCCGCGATAGATGCAGTATTTTAAGCTAGGGGTAAAAGAAAAAAAAAATTCAAATAAGTTCGTATAGTATTAAAAATTATAAATATACAAAATCGTTTTTTCTAAAAACGTTAAGATACAATTATTTAATAATAAAAACAAAGTAAAATATTATTTTTTAAATACTAAGCTGGTTAAGATTTTTTTTTTTTTTTGGAAGTTAGAGCATTTACAATAGCATTGATAAAAATTTTAACTTTTAGTATCTTAAAAAGCTATTTTATCTATTTTATCACCTTATTTTATAATACAATCAATATCAAATGTTCTATTTTTTTCATATTAAAAAAAAATGTTTTTCTATTTTTTTATCACTTTATTTAAAATAATATAAACAACTCATTAAAATAATAAAAAAAGAGAGAGAATTTGAGTTTTTTAATTGAAGAAAGAAATATAATCTTAATAAAATATTTTATTTTATTTTTAATAACTTGCTACAGCCAACTGGTATTTATATCAAATTACTATAGTTGTAAAAAATTTAGCTTTAACTTGTCCAATAATACAAAATTTTTTGGTTCTTTTGTGATAAAATAGCTGTTTTTTTTGCTAAAATACAATCACCATTGTGAATGTTTTTATAATTTTTGTTAAGTTTTTGGATTGAATAATTATTATTTGAGTCAGACTAGTTAGACTTATTGAAAAGAAAATAGACCTAAAGTTTTGTAAAAGGGTTCAACTACAAAATAAAATATATAGTAACTATAAAAATTTGGAACCACGGGGGCCGTGCCCCCTTGGGCCCCACCTAATTTCTTCCTTAGTATAAACCCCATTGTTTAAGAGTGTTACGAATTAAATAATATCATTTTAAAGTAGGTCTATCTTTCATCTTATCTATGTGAATTATTCAGCCCAAAAATAAATAAATAAAATTTGCAGGTCGATGATGGCGGCATCACCAGGGCGTACTAGTAGTAGCAGCAAAAACGCACACATTAGGAAGTCAAGGAGTGCCCAAATGAAGCTGGATTTGGATGATGTAAGCAGCGGCGCCGCCCTAAGCCGAGCCTCTAGTGCCAGCTTAGGCTTGTCATTCTCCTTCACCGGCTTCACCATGCCTCCTGAGGACATAGATGACTCAAAGGACACTTGGATTCCACTAGCTAGGTAGAGCGGCCTTTGGTGCTTGCAAGGACACTTGGATTCCACAAATCATTTACTGGGGCATACTATTAATACCATTACCTTTGTGCTTGAATGCCTGTATTTATTCCTGCATAGTTCATATATAATCTAAAGTATTTCTTGTTCGCTAATTAAAAAAAAAAAAAAATCTAAAGTACTTCTTGTGCAATAAATAACTTCAAAAGAAAATTTTCCACTTGCTTATTTATGTGATTTACATGGTTGGTAAAGATTTTAATGGGGTCGATCATGCCTCTGCTAAATGTGGTTTTGATGCTCATTATTCTTTAGTTTGTAATAATTCTTCCCTTCCCATTGTACTTTTTTTTTGTTTTGAAAATGGACTTGGTTTTCATTAAACCATAAAGGAAGGAACAACCATACACTGATCTGCAGAAGCAGTACCAGACAGATTACAAATTAAGCAACATCCGATTGAATTAACAAAGAAATACAAGGGAGAGTTACACCCATCCAAAGATGAGAATTTCCAGTCCTGCGAGCATAATGGGCCAACTCATGTGCCACTTGGTTGAAGTCTCGGCTTATGTGCTGAAAAGAGCAGGACTCAAAGGAGCTACGAATATGCAAGACTCAAAGAGCATGGAAAATAGACTGTTCTATTTCTTCTATTTTAATTAAACTTTGGTTTTAGGAAAATAAAAACCTTGTTTCAATTACAACTATATATTATTCAAAGAAAAGGATAAAAAGAGTAGGAAATGAAGATGTGTATTTTATATGTCTAATTTAGAACACTGCTTTTAAAGTTGGATAATAAAAATTTTAAATTTAAATTTTATTATGTAAAACACTAGAAGGTACCAATTAAACTATAAGATTTTAGATAAATAATACAATGTTTAAAAGTCAGAATAACAATAATAACTTTTATTCACTAATTCCTTTAGTGATTTTAAAATTAAATATATATATATATATAGAAAATATATTAAAATAATAATTAATTTATGTATCAAATATATCCACCCTCTTTGAATCTCATATATTATGAAAGTAATAATACATATATATTATGAAGGTAATAATACATTGATGTTTCATCTAATTCTAACCTGTATGAGTTGGCTAACACAAGGAATGGGGACTTGCATTTTATATTGAGTAACAATGGCAATTACGATTTTGATATTAAGATCGGATGTTGTGGATTTGTGGGTTTTATAAATGATGTAAATGACTGTGGGTGTTTGGGATGTGTATTTTGTTTTAAAATTAAGGAGAAATAGAAAGCCACATTCTACATCAACTTTTATTCTATAATATTCTTTCAAAGTTTTTTTTTTCTTCACATTACTTCAATTTAATAAATATTGGATATGTATGTGTAATTTATAATTGTTGTTTTTATGACGAACTCATTACTAAAAAAATTCTATAACAATTATGCTATAATACTATACAATATTCTCTCAAACCATCTTACATAAAATATTACAACATTATCCATATATCGCACGAGTGACTTACTAGTTTATGGTAAAAAGAGTAGAAAAAAACCACGACATGGCCAATTCGGCTTCAAGCTTTTAGAAGATTTATTTGGAAATAGTTTGTGACCTGTCATAATGGTTGTCCCTTTTTTGGCCCTAGCAGAGCCACCCTCATACAGTTTCCATCCATTATATACACATTGCCCAAAACATTGGTCGCGTGTATTTGCACGCAATGTATGAAATAAACACTGCCCACATAGTTGTCAATATTGTATGATACGCGATACGTATCATACAATACGTATCGTATCGTGTACAAAAAGTTTCGTATTGCAAGTGCGTATCGTAAGTGCTTGTGAATCATCCGATACATAGGTGGGTATCATATGAATCGTATCGTATCGTATCGGTGAATCGTACATATCGTACGATAAATAGACATGTGGGTTTAAAATGGGGTTTGTTTTTTGGTTAAAATTTGTGGTTTTATTTGATTTAAACAAGTTATTAGACTTTTTTATCACAAAATTATTGGGAAACTTAATTGAATCTACTTCCCATGATTTTTTTCCCTCCCTTCCCTTTCTCCTACAAAATTTAGACTATACTCATAACACTCACTTTCATATGTGCAAATTTATATTCTATGATATTAAAATGCATTAAATGAAAATATAATTATTTTTTATTTTGTTATTATTATTATGAGTCTAAAAGCTAGAATGCCAAGAAAAAATATAAAGAAAAATTATTAGAATAAAAAAAAAAACAAAAATAGTAAATGTTGATAATAATGAAGAAAATGTCTATGAAAAAATAATTTTGCAAGATGCTGAACATGAGGACAACATTGACTTAGATGGAGTTGATTAGATAAGATGATGAAAAGATATTATATTTTGGTTCATATATCATGTATTATCACTTCTAAGTTTAATCAATTTTTTGGAGAATCTGAGTTTAATCAATTTGAACGTGCATGTTATAAACATAAGTTAATTTGACTTATTTAGTTAGTTTTGTTAAATATTATTGCATAAGTAATGATTAAATTGGTATTTAATTGAATATATTTCGAATTAATAATAAGTATACCTTTTATATATGTATATCTATAATTATTTTATAATTTTATTAGACATTTGTGTATCTTACGATACACAATTCGATACAATACCTGATACATAAAAATTAAAAATCGATTCACGATACAATTCACGATTTGACAACTATGTCAACCCAAATAAAATTCACATAAAGTCACCAACCCAAATAATGATGTTGTTTGGGCCTTTTGGGGGATAGGCCTTGAAAACTCTCACGGATTGTGCATTAAACTCACCAACCCGATAAACCCAACTATCTAACACTTGGGAGTGGTTTTTGTGGGTTGATGCAACTGGGTTGAGTTCTAAAATTCTTTTAAAGCTTGGGTACACCATTAGGATAGCAAGTCTTGAGCCTTCGTGATAGGCTTGGGAGTGGTTTTTGTAGGTTGATGTAACTGGTTTGGGTTGGGTTCTAAAATTCTTTTGAAGCTTGGGTATACCATTAGTATAACAGCTGGGCACTAGCCTTCATGATAGGCTCTAAATGGTTGCCTACCTTAGAATTAACAATTTAATCGTTTAACTTAATCCTAGATGTGCAACAGGTATCCTTTGACATTAACAAAAATCTTATCCTCAAGGACCTCAACATCCTGTGGATTAAATTAGCAGGTCATTACTGCAGGGTTTTTAAAATCACATGTCAAGTATTTTTACAAAGAAGCTAATGGGTGTGCTATTAGCACACATGCAAAGAGACCAACCCCAACTCCCCCCCTCGTTTTTTTCTTTTTCTTTTGACAGTAGATGAATGTGTTAGTTTACTTCATGCATACCTTTTCTGAGTCATTATACTATAGAATTAGTGCAATTTAGTTATGACCATCTTGTTACATGTTGTGATTTTAACCATTAATTAAATCTAGGGTCCTATCATGTCGTACATTATGTAACTATTTGTTAATTTCACATCATATTTTTTTAGCCAACATTTTTTTTTTTATTTGACCAGCTATGTTTAGTAAATAAGAGGACTATGGTGGGTTGATTGAACCAATCTTGTTTGCTGGAGAAGTGAAAAAAGTATACAATTGTGAGAACTGCAACAAAAACACATAAATTTAAAGGTTCAATTACATATGAAGAAGGTGGTAGACATCCCAAAACTAATTGATTTAATTAGCCTGATCGTGAACACTATTTTTTTTTCCCAATACCATTGGAGGAGGAAAACCAGGTGAGTATGGGAAAGTGAGCAATGGACTAGACATCTCTCATTTTGAATAGAATTGCTGAATATGTACTTTTGCGGCATCTTTTTTTATTATCAAAGGAGAATATTGTGCATATTGTAGATCAACTTGATTTCTCTCTACTTCATGGTTTTCGTGCTTGCTTGAGGCACTTGAAGTTTTTATCAAAGCACCTGCATCTTTTCCAAGACATCCCATTGAGGGTATCTAGTGTGCTGCGTGCAGCCCTTAGATCCACCTACCTTTTCATTGCTGGATATCCTTGTTCATGCTTTATTATCTTTGCTTAAAAGATTTGTTATTTGTTATTATTATTATTATTATTATTATTATTTTTGAGAAAAAAGAGATTTGTTATTTGATTAAAGTTATAATTTTCGCTTGGCTCATAAAATTCTATCAAGCTTTATAAACACTTATCCCATGATATCGTGCATGCATTAAGTGAGATGCTATTAGTGGTTTTAATTTTTTAGGATTACGTAAAAACAAAATGTGATCCGTATTTAAAAAACGGAGAGTTGTCAAAGTAATTACTCTTTTATTTTATTAACTATCATTAGATCACATTGCCTAGTGTTTTTTTTTTTCGGCTGAGTAGATCACATTGCCTAGTTCAGAGCAATGTAGTTTGTCCTCTAATGATGGCTGGGTCCATTTGAAACAAGTGTACATGGTTATGCAATCTTCATCTATCCAGACCAGAGGTACATAAACCAAACAAATTCATATTCACAAATTAAGTCATCTTGCATTTTCATGAAAACATGAATGAAGTCATGAAGAGACAACAACAGAAAATATGCTGAAATTCATTACAGAATTGTGAAATTACATTATTATACAAGCTAATGGGGATTTTGATTCTTTTAAACAAAAAGCAAATGAGAGACATAAGAATTAACCAATTCTCCTACAAGAAGCACTAAAGTTATTTTTTTAGATACACTCAAAAGTGCTTATCATCTCAATTATTTTCTATGCACCCATGCGGATGATACATCGGAGACCATCACCTTTTAGCATGAACTCAAAGGCCTTGTTGATCTCTGAGAAAGGGACTTCATGGGTAATGAACTTCTCCAGCTCAAGATCCTGTTTAAATTAGAAATTGTAAGAGTTACAGCATCAACAAAATACTGGGTCCTTTTGAGCAGAACCCAAAAAAAGGATTTTTGAATTTGACTTTACATACTGACTTCAAAAATCAAGTCATGTACTCTACATGTGACTCTTAGATGAATTGAGTAAATAAACAAATCTAAAGACTAAAACAAAAATAAATATGCTGGTGCTTTTTAAGATTGTAAACAGATCCACTTCAAAGCACAGTTAGATTGGAATAAACAAAGCATAGTTGAAAGTTACATATCATTCTACTGGTCATTATAATGTCCTTTTCCAATTTAATATTGTGCGCAGTGATGCTTATTGGAATCATACTTATATCACTCCAAAATGAATTTCTACATGTGTTAATTAGTATGAAGAATGATCAAATAAATCATACTCAATCCTTTAATAGGAAGATCAGCTTACCTTGTTCATGTACCTTTCAACCACAGAAGGTAGGTCAGATCTTGGTTTGTAATTGCCAAAAAAGGTACCCTTCAGAGTCCTCTCATTTAAGATATTCATTGGATGCGTTTTGAATGCATCATCTTTGTTTGGGACGCCAACAAGTACAGCAATACCCCATCCCTGCAAAGAAACAAGCATTATGTCATAACTTAGAAGCATTAAATTATACCATAATTACCGTAAATTTCATCAAATAACTAGAAAAAAAGTTCATAGGGAATTACATCATGAACACATTCGAATGCAGATATCATAGCATTGATACTACCAGTACACTCAACACTTCGGTCAACTCCCCCACCAGTCATTTCAGCAATCACCTAAAGACAAGAAGAAATGTTATCATAATAGTGAAATTTATATTTGTTTATTCATTACAGAACCAACTTTGGAAATATATAAGGAAAACAAACCTCTTGAACAGGCCTGTCATGGTCTTTTGGGTTCAGAAACTCAGTGACACCGAATTTCTTGGCTGTTGTGTTGACAAGAACAAGTAAAATGAGCATATAACAAAAAACAGCAAACAACATTCCATACTAACACATTGCATGTTCTTGGATCTCACTAACCTTCATCAAAACGCTTAGCATTCAGATCAACACCAATAATCCTTGAAGCACCAGCGATTCTAGCCCCTTCAGCAGCCTAATCATGTAAAACAACAAAAGCAGCCTCCTCATTAGCACAAGCAAAAGAGAATTCCAGAAAGAGGCTTCAATCCAAAAATTGATAACGTTGTACAAGAAAGGAGAGACTCACAGCTAGACCAACAGCCCCCAATCCAAAAATTGCTACTGTTGACCCTTTTTTTGGTTTTGCAACATTCAAGGTAGCTCCAAGACCTACAGAACTCAATTTGATCTAATAAGAAAATGAAATGCATAAAAATGTTACATAAAGTAGTTGCAATGCTTCTTTTGCTGACCTGTTGAGATTCCACAGCTGAGAACACAAACTTTATCCAGAGGAGCAGCTGGATTAATTTTGGCAACACAACCAACATGTACCACAGTGTATTCACTAAAGGTAGAAGTCCCAACAAAATGGTAAATGGGTTGTCCATTAATAGAAAATCTCGACTTGCCATCATTGAGCATGACACCTCGGTCAGTGTTTATCCTCAGGAGGTCACACATGTTGCTCTCCTCTGACTTGCAATGCCGACACTCCTTGCATTCCCCAGTGAAGACAGGAAGCACATGGTCACCAGGTTTGAGGTCTGTCACACCCTCACCGACGCTCTCAACAATCCTAAAATACCAAAATGACCAGAAAGACGACTACTTAGTAAGATAAATGTACCCAATTGTATATGAAAGGAACTAAAACACAATTAAAACTATTTTGTCCATACCCGCCAGCTTCATGACCAAATATGCGAGGAAACAATGGGGTCTGTCCCTGCATATTCAAAAACCAACTGGTTTAGTTTCTCAAAAAAGAAAAAGAAAAACTGGTTTAAGTATATCTAGCACATAAAATAAGTCTTCACAAGAATAATGCATTTCTATACACATGCTTAAGTTATAGATATGATTGAAATGTGGTTACCTTGGCTTCCCAAAAGTAAACATCTGTGTGGCAGAGGGAGGTGAAGAGGATCTTGAGACGAACCTCCATCGCCTTTGGTGGTGCCACTTCCACTTCTTCTATCACCAGTGGCTTTCCGGCTTCCCATGCCACCGCAGCTGCAATGCATTTCCATCCATCAATTAATTGACCCCAAAAAAAAAAAACCATAAACATAAATGCGACATAGCTCTAAAGCAGCTAAAAACATAATACTGTTTGCTTAGGGAATGCTTAAAGGTATGAATACTCTTTATACAATGAGACAAAGGAGATTTGAATCATGGTTCTCCTCTTATAGGAGAGTAGACAATACTCTTCTAAGAACAAAGAAATAATACCCTCAAATTTCCTACTAAAGATTCGACAAAATAGGCTTGTTTAAATTTCATACTGAAATTGCAATCTAAAGCCTAAATCTAAGGAAACACTATTCACAAACTCTAAATGTATCATCCTAAACAAGTAAAAAAATAAATTAGAAAACGGTCAGATTCAGTCAACTCTGGTTACTACTTCAAACTTCTTAAGTAGCCCTGTTCCTATGGCAAGTGTATTTCCTCATTATAATGTGTAAAACACACAAGTCACAAGAGTTCAATTTGTATGAGACAATCAAAAGAAAATCATCTCTTTGCATTGATTAACACTTTTGGTGCACAAATAGTTCATCCCCGTCCAAAATTTTATATATATATATATATATATATATATATATTAAGTGACAACAAAACAAGGGAACGCGTTGAGAATTGAAATCATCAAAACAAATATAGTATTAAACAATGACAAAAAAAAAAAAAAAAAAAAAATTGAAATGGAAAGAAACCCATCAAACAATCATCTGACTAAAACCCAGAAACCATAACAAAGAATGTAAGAAGAAAAATCAAAAGAGTGGAGTGGTATTGTATTGTGTTGTGTACCTTTGCAACGTATGACTTGACCAGCAGTGTTTGAAGAAGACATCTTTTTGGCTTTTTGTCTTCTGTTACTTGACTTTGATGTTTGAAGAACAAAGATTGCTTGAATTTGTTGTGGAGAGATGGGTATGCTCTGAGAGGGTATTTATAGCGTTTGGAACACGGGGGTCTCAATGTCTCATATTTGCCATCATCAGTAAGGTTGTACCTACGGGAGGCAAAACCATTTGGTACCGTGGTTTTCAAGAGGCTGCAACCAACCAACAGCGCATTTGTTTGTTTTCCTAATTCCCAGCATCTGGTTTTCTTAGCAACTTGTATGTTTTTTTAATTCCCACCATCTTGTTTCCTATAAACTTTAGTTTTGGTTTTGACTTCAGGCACCTGGGTACTTTACTACTTTTGAGAAAAACTAACTGAATGAAAAAGACCTCTCAAATATTATCCCACTTCCAAGAAGAAATCATACTATTATTTAAAGAATAAAGTATATCATATTTCGATAATACCAACTCAGCATTTGTTTTGATATTTTTTATTTAATAAATGAGTGATATCTATTTCAAAAAACCATATCAGACTACTCCAATAAATGATTAATTTATCTTCTCAATAGTATAGAAGATTGTTATTGGAGTAGTCTAATATGGTTTTTTGAAACATGTGTCACTTATTTATTAGATAAGAAATACCAAAATAGATGCTGAGTTGGTATTACCGAAAAATTATATACTTTCTTCTATATTATTATTTAAGGGGCTTCTCCTATTTGGATTCCTCATTTTTTTTAGTTCAAAAATGCCCATACACCTCTATGTTTAAGTAGAGACAAAACTAAAGGACAATCCGATAAAAATGCAACTCTAACTCCCACTAAAATATTGCCTAAAAAATAGGACCACTCTCCTATTGAAAGCTCAAAAATGTGTTGAAAACACAAGAGCAATTTAGACCCCCCAATTAAACTTACGGCTCGATAGATTTTACATTAACTTAAGACTAAGTGCGGAATAGTGTAAAAGCGAGCGGATAAACAAATAAGCCACTCTAATCCATAAACTAAGCAACACAGCAGTATAATGGAATAAACAAGAGTAGGGAAGAAGGATGCAAACACAGAAAACACCGAGACGTGTTCTCGAAGAGAAAACCCGGCGAAAAACCTCTTCGCCGCCCTCCAAGCGGAAATCGATCCACTAGACAATCAGTTGGGATACATGGGTTAGCAAGAGACCCTCCAAGCCTAATCTACCCGATGTACCTAAGCCCTTCAAGCTCTTACTCCAACAAGGCTTCTCAGAACCGTGTCTTGTCTAGCACCCCGGATCCCGCAACAAGCTCCATGTTGCATCTGTCATTCTAGGCTTCTTCCAATGCTTCCTAGTAGCACCAAAACGTCACACAACACTCTCAAAGAGTGTGGTAAGTGTTTGGGCTACTTCCCTCTCAATGGTGTGGAAATGGAGAGGGAAGGGTTGAGGAAATACCACAAGCAAGTGTATAGAGAAAGGCGGGGATGACAATCTCTAATTTTCAATGTGTTTGGCTAGGGTTTTTCTCTCTGAAGCATTCCTCAACATTTGTGGGTAATGAGGGTATAAATAAGATAGGTACAGAAAGTGTGAGTCATTTAGTACAGGCTGGCAGAACAGATAGCCTCGCGGGTGTCTCGCGAGAAGGCCTTACTTGCAAGATACTCGCGAGACACAGCTGTCTCCACCTGGCCTGACTCTTCGCATTCCAGCATGTGTAGGGCACATGTTTCACTTCGCGGGAAGCTAGGTCGCGACATACCCGCGAGAATCCTTCAGCCTCCAAATGCTTGAGTCTTCACACTCTCTCTCTATCTCACAACCCTTATAACAAATTCCACAATAGATACAGGGTATAAACGATTGATAATAATTACAATCAAATTTGGCACGGAATAAAAGCCAACAAAATACATAGTTGTAAATAACAACTTTACACCTATTAATTTTCAAATTGATTTATTCACTTATAAATTAGATTTTCAAAATAAAAATTATATATATATATATAATATATAAAAACAATTTTTTTTCTACAAAATAGGACCACTAATTAAAAAAAAAAAAAAAAAAGCCTTAGAAGTTCGTGTGATGAGGCTAGTTCTCTACTTAAAAGGCTTTTCCTATTTGGATTCCTCATTTTTTAGTTCAAAAATATGCCCTATATCACTATGTTTAAGTAGAAATAAAACTAAAGGATAATCTAGTAAAAATGCAACTCTAACTCCCATGAAAACATTGCCTAAAAAATAGGACTACTTTCCTGCTAATTTTTAAATTACTTTATCCACTTATCAATTAGATTTTCAAGATAAAAATTATATATATAAAATAAAAAAATACAGCTTTTTTCCCCCTACAAAATAAGACCACTAAAAAAAAAGTCTCATTGCACATGCTTCGTGCGTGTAATGAGGCTAGTTATTATTAAAAAAAAAAAAAAAATACTATATCCCCTGTTTAAGTATTGCAATTTTTTTTTTTCAATTTTAAGAAATTCAATGATGTTAAAAAAATTAGTGTAAATCATGTACATGCTTGGAGGTATTTTTCTCAAGCCTATTATGTGTTGATTAAATAGGCCATTGATTTAAGGCTAGATTTTTCTGGACAGAGTGAGTGTCTAACACCTTCTCGCTCTGTAACTTAGTACCCAAATCTAGAATTTTTGTTCAAAGATCATTGTTTTATCTTTTTTTTTTTTTAATTTAATTTTGGTAGAATGTATTTAGGACCAAAACTTTATAGTTTCATTAGATTGTATTTAGGACCAAAATGATATAAATCTTCTATCAATTATAAAATTTTTGATGCAATACAAAATATTCAATGAAATTCAAATTTTAAGTGACTACTCCACAAAATAGCCCAACCCAAAGAGATTCCACGAATCCTCTTTTGATAGTAATTCTGGTTCCAGTCTCTCACAAGTATTTCACATTTATAGAGTTGGAGTATGTCCCAACTCCACTATATTCTAAGTCCTCAAATGACAAACAAACAAAGTCTACGTAAAACATTTACTTCAATTTCACTACTCTTAAAGAATGACCAAATATCATTTTCTATACAATAAGCAGTGTACAATATTTTTTATACCTTTGAGTTCTAAAAAAAATCTAAAAATTTATAGTTTGATTATCACTAAATGAATGTTAAAAGAATGAAGTGAATTAATTGTTACAAAAATATCTTCCAAAAAATACATTGATACTTTTACATTCCAAACACTTTATTTTTTCTTGGGCATGAGAATCACATATCAAGTGACTTGGAGACACATTGCATGGAAAAATTCCAAAATGAATTATTTCAATCCAAGTAACCCATAATTCCAATCCCATTCTATAAAATAATTCCAAACCTTAATTAATTTCCCTATGAATGAAATGTAATCAAAATGTAAGAATCAATTAACATAAAGAGACTAAACAATCAAAATAGCAATCTCGATACTTTTGATTTGGCAATCTATATCTATATCTATATATATCTAAAAGTTTAAATGTAATATTTTTTGTTACTACGCTCCAGTCGAACTACATTAACATCCATACCATTATCCTTTTCTTTCCAATTTTCCTATAATTGTTTTTAATGTTTACTCTTTTTATTATTATTTAATATTTACACTTTCTTCCTCTCTTACCTTTTCATCTCCCCACTACCCTCTACATTAATAACATTCTTCCTCTTTCCCTTCATCTTTCTTTATTTTGTCTCTTCTTATTCATACTCTCTTACTATAAATTTGTCACTATCTTTTCCATTATATGCATAGTTTTCCCTCACAAAAAAATGTTGTTGTTGTTGTTTTATTTATTTATTAAATTTTGTGTTCTTTTTAATTGTTAAATGTTATTCTACTACGTTATAAAAATATAATATTATTCTATTACATAACATGATTTAGAGAATTTAGTATTTATTGTTATATCTTTTATTTTTACTTTTTTTTCCTTCTCATTTTATGTTGTTCAACATTGAAATTTAATTACATTTTTCATATCATTAAATTACTTATATTTTCTCTCCTTAAAAAAAAAAATAGAATATTTTATTCAAAGTAAATTAAAATGTCCTAAAAAAATAGTACTCATTTTTTTACATTTACAATTTGTCCAACCTTTCTCCTTCAATTTATCTATTCATCTCCCCTCTACCCTCTACCTTAATATCACCATTTCTTTTTCCCTTTATCTTCCTTTATTTTGTTTCTTTTTAATCTTGGCATCTTAGTATAAATATATCATTCTCTATTCCATTCTATATATAATTTTATCTCACAAAAAAAAGTTATTTCTCTCTCTTTCTCTCTCAATTTTTTGGTGGATTTTTTATTTTTATTTTTCTTGCATCTTCGCTTTAGGATGATAAATTTTTGTGTTCTTTAGAACTCTACTTTGGGTTGATGCTATTTAGTTTTGTGTTTTTAATTTTTTTTTCTTTGATTGTTAAATGTTATCCTATTGCATTATAAAGAATTAAAGATAGTATATAATAATATAATAATATTCTATTACATAGCATGATTTGGATAAATTTGTGTTTATTGTTATATCTTCTATTTTCACCTTTTCTTCTTGTCATTTTATTTTATTCAACATTTAAATTCAGCCACATCTTTCATATCATTAAATTATTTATATTTTCTCTACTTTTTATTTTTTTTAAAATTAAATTTTAATATTTGACTTAAATTCAAAAAATATAATTGTCCTCATAAAGTGGAGTAATGCTAGAGACACATTCATTCTCAAAGCCAATACATCAAAGGAAAAATGTAATACAAAACAAATGTCAATTGAGAAGCACTAAATTAAAATAATAATAATAATAATAATAATGAGGATATCAACATTGAAATATAACATAAAGAAACTAATAGTTTTGAATATACTAACTTAAGGGTAGCAAAATTAAATGAAAAAAAAATGCTACAACGCATATTTAATGCAATAAAATCATTATCAAAATTTGGAAAATAATAGGTTGCTAATGGGGAGAGAGAGAGAGAGAGAGAGGGGGGGGGGGGAGAAAGGGAAAAAT
This sequence comes from Quercus aquifolioides, assembly GCA_019022515.1. Lineage (NCBI taxonomy): Eukaryota > Viridiplantae > Streptophyta > Magnoliopsida > Fagales > Fagaceae > Quercus > Quercus aquifolioides. The sequence goes on along the minus strand of CM032332.1, from coordinate 28,393,544 downwards.
AAAAATCACATCAAATTCAAACTACTTCTTCTGAATATGTAAAACATTTCAAATGTGATGTGATTAAGCCAAATATCCAATGCATAATCAAATTCAAAATTTTTAATAAGGTTTTGATGTGAAGCAATAGAAATATGTCACTATTCACAAGGAAAAAAGTGTTGGTAATAACTGTATATATAATGATTGTAACCAAGAGTACAAAGGGGAGAATTTTAGAGAATTTTTTTTGAAAAAATAAGACGTATTGTGTTAACACTATCATAATCTAATCTAACACATCTAATCCAACATATGAAAAAAGAATAGATATATTAATAATTTAAACACAAAATTGAATTTGTTTTCTTAATAATATCAAAGTATACAAAAATGAGATAAGGAATATGAGTAATACAAAATATTTGTAAATGCTTAAAACAATTACTCAAGCATCTAAAAATATCATACAATAAAGACATAACAATTTACTCCTAAAACTTTATTAAAACTATTAAGGAAATATATAAAAATGAAGACATAACAACAGTATAAAGAAGTTTTCCAATAATGAAATATATAAAAAAACGAACTGCGCAATCGAATGGAAGATCAGTGAATAAATGATTGTTTAGTTGTGCACATTAAAAAAAATATATATAGCTTGCAATGTTGATAATGAGACTATCATATAACAATTTCAAAATATGAAAACTCTTAAAAGAAAATTATAAAACTTTATATATTTGCCATTTTTTTTGGTTAATATATGTCTTTTTATTAGATTTTTTATAATTAAAATTTTTTTAATGACCACCTTGAAAAAAATTCCTGAAACTGCCATTGGTTTCGAGTGACTATGAACAATTAGATCTTAGCTTTTGAGATCATAGTTATAATTAGTGAAAGTTGTACCATTTGATTATATTATTCAGAATTAGTAAATAACAGTCTCCACTAAATAAAACCCTATTCTTTTTTTTCTTTTTTCTTTTTTGGCTGAGTAATAAAACCGTACTGGCTATTTTAGTTGTATACAAAGTACAAAAGCTTCTTAAATAAGCAAATCCAAATTTTAAGTGGTTTATATGCAAGCATTAGTTTTTTTTTTTTTTTTTTTTTTTTTTTTTTCAATTGGGTCTTGATATATATATATATATATATAGGGTCTCTTGATATTTGGAATTAAAAGACAAAGATTATTACTTTTTATTTTTATTTTTATAAACAACGAAGATTATTACTTTAACGAAGATAACATAAATTGTTATTGAATACATGTCAAGGAAGAGCATGTCTGAGAAATAAATGTAAAATATAGGGGTAAAATGGGGAAAAAATAATGTAACAGAGAGCTGTTAGTTTTGAATGATACTAATAAAAATCCATATGCTCAGTTTTGGTCTCTCCAACTTAGAGATGGACAACGCAGCCCCAACTCTCAACTAGCCGTTGCATTTACAATTTGTGATTTAATTTCCTCTCCTCTCCACTTAGGAACCCTATACATTACATTACAATGTTTTTTATAATTAAAATAAATACACTCATATTTGGGGTTGGGCTATAGCAGCGTTTTACAAACGCCACTATAGGCCCTTGTAAGTGGCATTTATTAAACGCAGCTATAGGTCCCTTAAATTTTTTGGGGTTGGGCTATAGTAGCGTTTAACAAACGCTGCTATAGGTCCCTCAAATTTTTTTGGGGATGGGCTATAGCAGCAAGGGCCTATAGTAGTGTTTATTAAACACTGCTATAGATCCCTTAATTTTATATATATATATATATTTTTTGGAGTTGGGCTATAGAAGCATTTTACAAACGCCACTATAGACCCTTGTAAGACAAAGGGCCTATAGTGGCGTTTATTAAACGCTGTTATAGGTCCTTTTTAAATAGTTTTTTTTTCTCAGTTGGCTTTTTAAATTTTTTTTAAAATAGACCTATAGTGGTGCTTTTAAAACGCTGCTATAGGCCCTTTGAAATGCTACTATAGGCTCAAAGTTTTAAAATGCCACTATAAAGCCCCCAAACGCAGCTATAGATATGCCTATAGCAGCATTTTTTGAAAACGCCACTATAGAGCACCTATAGTGGCTTTTTTGTGAATGCCACTAAAAAAAACACTACTATCGGCAGCCTTTTTTTGTAGTTCTTCCCAAATACAAACTAGCTGTTAGTTTTGAGGGTTTGGTTTTTGAATGCTCTGCCCTCTGTTTTTGTTATCTCCGACTTAGAGACAGAGAGACTTGACTAACTTAAACCCAACGCAATCAAATCAACTAGCCATTACTTTTAGTGTTTGGGTTTTGAATTATGAATCAGTCTCAGACTTGGAGACGGAGAGACCAAGTCTTTATAGGTCCCTCATTTTTATTTTTATTTTAAAGGTTGGACTATAGCAGCGTTTTACAAACGCCACTATAGGCCCCTATAAGGCAAAGGGCCTATAGTGGCATTTATTAAACACTGCTATAGGTCCCTTAATTTTTTTAAAATTTTTTTTTTTGGAGTTGGGCTATAGGAGCGTTTTACAAACGCCACTATAGGTCCTTGTAAGATAAATGGCCTATAGTGGAGTTTATTAAACGCTGCTATAGGTCATTTAAATTTTTTTTTTTCCTTGGTTGGCTTTTTAAAAAAAAATTAAATGGACCTATATTGGTGTTTTTAAAACGCTATAGGCCCTTTGAAATGCTACTATAGGCCCAAAGTTTTAAAACGCCACTCGAACGCGGCTATAGATATGCCTATAGCAGCATTTTTTGAAAACGCCACTATAGGATACCTATAGTGGCTTTTTTGTGAATGCCACTATAAAAAACACTGCTATGGGCAGCTTGTTTTGTAGTTCTTCCCAACTACAAACTAGCCGTTAGTTTTGAGGGTTTGGTTTTTGAATGCGTTGCTCTCTATTTTTGTTATCTCCGACTTAGAGACGAAGAGACTTGGCTGACTTAAACCCAACGCAAACCCAACTCTCTCAAATCAACTAGCCATTACTTTTAGTGTTTGGGTTTTGAATTATGAATCACTCTCAGACTCGGAGACGGAGAGACCAACTCTTTATAGGTCCCTCATTTTTATTTTTATTTTAAAGGTTAGGCTATAGCAGCGTTTTCCAAACGCCACTATAGGCCCCAATAGGTCCCTCAAATTTTTTTTGGAGTTGGGCTATAGCAACGTTTAATAAACGCCATTGTAGGTCCTTGTCCCTTGTAAGACAAGGACCTATAGTAGGTCCCTTAATTTATTTATTTATTATCTTTTTTTTTTTTTGGGTTGGGCTATAGCAGTGTTTTACAAACGCCATTATAGGCCATTTGTCTTAGAAGGACCTATAGTAGGTCCCTTAAATTTTTTTTTTTTTTTTTTTTTTTTTTGGGTTGGGCTATAACAGTGTTTTACAAACGCCATTATAGGCCCTTGTAAGACAAAGGGCCTATAGTGGTGTTTATTAAATGCTACTATAGGTCCTTTTTAAATATTTTGTTTTTCTCGATTGGCTTTTTAATTTTTTTTTTTTAAATGGACCTATAGTTTCATTTTTAAAACGCTACTATAGGCCCTTTGAAATGCTGCTATAGGCTTAGTATTTTAAAACGCCACTATAGAGCCCCTTGAACGCAGCTATAGATATGCCTATAGAAGCATTTTTTTCAAACGCCACTATAGGGTACCTATAATGGCCTTTTTTTTTGTGAATGCCACTAAAAAAACACTGCTATAGGCAACTTTTTTTATAGTGCTTCCCAAATACAAACTAGCTGTTAGTTTTGAGGGTTTAGGTTTTGAATGCTCTGCTCTCTGTTTTTGTTATCTCTGACTCAGAGACAGAGAGACTTGACTAACTTAAACCCAATGCAACCCCAACTCTCTTAAATCAACTAGCCGTTACTTTTAGTGTTTGGGTTTTGAATTATGAATCACTCTCAGACTCGGAGATGGAGAGACTGACTCTTTTTTTGTTCTCAAACTCAGAGATGGAGAAGCTTACTTGAACCCAAAGCAACCCCAACTCTCTCAACAATTTGTGATTTACTCTTACTTTACCCCACCCCACAATCTTATACATTACATTACAATGTTTTTAATTAAAATAAAATAATTACATAAATTTTTCACTATCACACTCATATTTCCATAACCAACAATAAACCCTCTCTCTCTCTCTCTCTCTCTCTCTCTCTCTGTCTAGTTTTATCTCTTAAACTCACAGAGAATTCATCTAACCAAAAACCCACTTTGTAGCACACAATTGTTTTCTGTTTATGAGTATAGAAACATAAATTAAGAAATCTTAGAGGCCAATTCAACTTAATCCAATGACAATAATTGAATATTTTGGGTCTCTCTCGTCCCTGCTTTTTGTTTGATGTTTTATCTCTGTAACTCACAGAGAAATGATCAAGAAAGAAGATGAAAACCACGATGACTAGTCCCGGTTCACGTCTTGCTACCATTTGTGAGTGTGAGTCATTCAATGCATTGACAAAAGAGTGCACCAAAGATTCAGCAAAGAATGGAAAACAAGGGGTGGAATTGGACTTGCATCAATTCCTCGCTAAAAAACCTTCTCTGCCACTGCCTTCAGAAGAGAAGAAGCTCCAATATTGTTTCGAACCCCTTAGGGCTCCTCCTACAGAAAAAGATTGAATCTTGGCTCGTCTAAGCCTCATTCCCATTACCAATTGCCAAATTTGAACGTCAAAAGGAAGAGTTTTTCTCAAACCACAGGCACTGTGGATTCAGAATTGAATGCTTCGCCACTACAAGAACTAGAACTAGAGGGTTGTATTGCACCAAAGATCATCCTATGCCTCAAAATAATCCCACCCAAGAAACCCCATTTAGGAATCTTTGCTGCTTCATCCATTGCTGTTCCCAACTCTGAATCTGCGCTCCTATCTACGGAAAAGTCTCCCAAACCCACACCTAGAGAAATTGAAGGCCTCAATTGTCTAAATTTTGTTGGAAAACATAGGTTTGCATCTCATACGAAAACACACAGCGTAAATAAATGGATCTACTTCATTAATGTGAGATAACATGGAACATCTATATTTTAGAAACAAGGATAGGAAGACGTACCTTGATGCAATGAAATTCAAAACAAACAAAGATTGAACTTGGGAAGAATTTCAGTCTTCACCCCAATTCCACATGTGCCCAAGATGTGTGGCCTCTCAATCAATTCTATACATACTTGTTCAAGAGAATAAGAGAGTATCTTGAGAAATCTGTATGTTTCTCTTTTAATCATATATATATCTCTTTTAACTACACTTGGCAGTTACTTTTTTTAATAACTCTTATTAAATAAATAACTGATTATCTAATTGGGTTAGCCTTTTAGGCCAGCCCAATTAGGCTTTAGTGTGTGGTTCAAAGTGGGACCAAAAGGGACAAATAAAGCTCTAACTCCAATGGGCTTTAGGCTTATTTGTCAACTCTTGACAAGCCCAAAGTTATCATTAGTTATATTTAATACCACTATATAATTATAATTTCACTCTATGCCTTATTAATAAATTATATCCCAAGACTTTATTACCTAAACATTTAACCCCTTCATGAAAATATTTATAGTAATACAAAATCATAATATATAACTGTTACTTTGAAGGTTACTACCTCTTGATCCTTGAGTACCCGGTTTAATCCTTTAAGTTATTCATATATATTTATGAAAGCAAGGTCATAAAATATAAACTGTAGTAACTCTTTACTAAAGTTGTTAGGCCTAACACTTTGAATAACCAAACCCATTAAACTTATCTCAATGGAATATTTTATATCTCTATAAAGAGATTATGAATTCCATCTTGGGAATATGTGTTCCTTCAACACTACGTGTGGTTGCCCAACATACTGAGGTTTTGACTATTAGATTAGATCCCACTCCTAATATATCAAAGTAACCTACATTTCATGATCGGGTTCACTATTCTCTCAAGATTGAGAGTTTATGTAAGTAAAAGTCATGAGATTTATTATTCATTTGACAATTGTTAATAGAATAATAAATCTCACATTGGTCCAGTTCAATATGTTTTATACACTTAAAAACATATTAACATATCAACTAGAAGTCTTCACTTCCATGATCAAGACAAATCATCTTAGTTGACATGTTATAGTCTTCGCAAATAAAATGCCCAATTTCATCAACGACTACAAATTAAGATTCTGAGTTTACATCTTCTATGACTAAATCACATATTATGTATCTCAAGGACTATATGATAATGTTCAAATATTCATGTTGCCTTTATTTTAGATAATAAAAAACTTTATTACTTATAACATAATGTCATACATAGCATTATACAATAGGATTTTAGGGCACTAATCTTAACAGGTTTGAAGCTTGTTAACCAAAAGCAAAGAAAAGCCACCAAAGAAGCCCAAATTGAACCCAACCCATCCACTCTCAAACCCATCACCAAAACTACATCAAAATCTCCAAAATATCATTGACATAATGGGTGGAACCCAACTGCTTTTGGTCATACAGAAACCTCTCACTAAGACTGACCTAAACTGATATAACAGTCGGTTGTCCATGCCTTTAAGCCAAATCAATTGCAGTTTCTTGAGAGAGGCAGAAAGAGAATATCTGGATCAACAACAAGCAATGGAAGTCCCTTTCATGGAACCCTCCGGTAAGGTAAATTAGATCATTTTGAGGAAATGGGACTTGCCTAAGGAGTCAGGAAAGAAAAGCTCGTGCTATATGATGATAAAATCTTGGAATGAGGCGGTGAAAAAAAATAATCTTGGCAGAAAGCTTAACCAAGTGATCCAAATTTGGTCTTTTAGAGTAGGTAATGAAGATCAACTTTGGCTAGCTCTTGTTGTGGTCAACAAAGGAGGGAATAAATATAGTAGCAGTGGCAATGATAGAGCAAGTAGTAGTAGCCAAGGGAAAGAGCAAGGTTATCCCTTAGGAGAGGAGGGATTTTAGGTCGGATGCTACAACAATAATAGACCTCAGAGGGACTTTGCTAGGCAGTCTGCGCCTATAGCTCCTTAAACGGTCAACGCTGTGTTCCGAGAACTGGTGCATCAAGTTTTGGAGAAGATTAAGAACGAGCCATACTTCAAATGACCGAACAAGATGAGTGGAGACCTTTTGAGGTGCAACTAAAGCCTTCATTGCCAGTATCACCAGGAGTAGGGCCATACTACTGAGGACTATAGAACATTGTGGAACCATCTGGAGTAATTGGTCAGAAAGGGAAGGTTGCAACAATTCCTGTACCGGCCCAATGGACAAGGGGACCAGTCAAGGTCAGGGGCTCAGAGGAATGCTCTTTCAGGGCCTCCGTTAGGCACAATCAATGTCATCTTTACTGCATCGAGGAGAACCGGTTCCCACCCTTCCAAGGTGATGTTTGTAGCTAGGCAATCAGCTGAGGGCTCTAACTCTGAGTTGAAGAGAGCTAGAGTAGAGGCCCGACTGTCATTGAGTTTCTTAGACGAAGATATAATTGAAACCATCCAGTCACATGATGACGCTTTGGTGGTCACCCTTATAATAGGGGGTATGATGTGAAGAGAGTAATGGTAGACTAGGGCAGTTCTGCAGAGATTATATACCCTGACTTATACAGAGGGTTGAACCTAAAGCTTGAAGATCTGACAGCCTATGATTCACCCCTAGTGAGTTTTGATGGGAAAGTTGTTATTCCAAAGGGCCAAATTCGATTACCTGTACAGGCAGGATCAGAGGTAGTTGAAGTGGACTTTATTGTGGTGGATGCATATTTCCCCTACACAGCCATTGTGGCCAAACCCTGGGTTCATATCCTAGGGGTAGTTTCTTCAACGCTGCATCAGAAGGTGAAGTATCCATCAGGGGATTGGATCAAGGAGCTAGTTGGGGACCAATCCGTAGCTAGGCAGTGCCTTGTGTCCATAATTTAACACCAGCCTACGGCCGATTCCTCGGCCTCTACTGAAGGAGGATTATAGTAATTAAAGCCCTCGGTATTACCTATGAAGGGGCCAGCTGAAGAGGCTAAATGTAAAGATCTAGGGAAGTTTGTTGTAGGTGATGATTTGGAGATGTTTTTTCAGGTTGGAGCTCAGCTACCACCTCAAGAGAAGGAAGAGTTAGTGGAATTTCTTAGGAAGAATGTTGATGTATTCGCTTGGAATGCCTATGAAGCCCTGAGGGACAATTCGAGCTTCATCTGCCATCATCTAAATATTAATCCATTTGTCATCCCAAAGAAGCAACCACCTCGGTGCTCGTCCAAGGATCACTCTAATGATGTCAAAGATGAGGTGAAGAAGCTCAAGCAGGCAAGGGCTATCAAGGAGGTTTTCTACCCTTAGTGGTTGGCCAACACTGTTGTGGTGAAAAAGAAGAGTGGAAAGTGGCATGTATGTGTGGACTTCACAGATCTAAATAAGGCTTGCCTAAAAGATCCTTTCCCTATACCTAGGATAGACCAGCTAGTGGACGCAACTGTAGACCATCCTCAGATGAGCTTCTTAGATGCTTTTCAAGGATACCACTAGATACCGTTAGCCCTAGATGACTAGGAAAAGACAGCTTTTGTCATTTTCACTGGAAATTACCATTACAAGGTGATGCCCTTTGGTTTGAAAAACGCAAGATCTACCTATCAAAGGATGATGACTAGGATGTTTGAGCCACAATTGGGCAAGAGTATTGAGATCTATATAGACGACATGGTGGTGAAAAGTAAGGTGGTGTCTGAGCATGTAGGAGACCTCGGAAACATTTTTGAAATTTTGAGGAAGCACAAACTACGACTCAATGGCTCCAAATGTTCTTTTAGGGTCGGATCAAGGAAGTTTTTGGGGTACATGGTTACACATCGTGGAGTTGAAGTTAACCCCGACTAGATTAGGGCAATCAACAGTTTGCAGCCACCTCGGAATCCTAAGGAAGTCCAGAAACTGACCGGAATAACTGCTGCCCTGAATTGTTTTATCTTTCGGTCAGCGGATAGATGCAGACCTTTCTTCCTATTGATGAACAAGTGGAAAGGATTTGAGTGGACCGAAGAGTGTGCCTTAGACTTTCAGCAGCTTAAGGATTACCTCTCTTGGCCACCTATCATGTCCAGTCCTGAGATGGATGAGGTCCTATTTGCTTATCTTGCTGTGGCCTTTCATGCCGTAAGCTTGGTCTTGGTGAAAGTTGATAGCAGCATACAAAAGCCGGTTTATTATGTGAGCAAGTCACTACATAAGGATGAGATCCGTTATCTACCATTGGAGAAGGCCATTTTGGCGGCGGTACATGCTACGTGTAAATTCCCCCATTACTTCCAGGCACACATAGTAGTTGTCATAACTCAGCTCCCGCTCTGAAGTGCTGATTACACAGGGAGGATTTCTAAATGGGGCACAATCCTGGGACCTTTTGACATTAAATACATGCCTCGTACCTTTGTCAAGGGCCAGGTCCTCACGGATCTGGTAGCTGAGTTTGTTGAATCCTCATCGAAAGTAGAAGCAAAAAAGTGCGGCATGGATGGAAAATCGGTTGGCATGGTCTCTCGACAGGATCCCTTATCCTGGAAAGTATATGTTAATGGTGCAGCAAATCAGAAGGGATCCAGGGTGGGGCTAGTTCTAGTATCCCATGAAAAGATTACAATTGAGAAATCATTGAGGCTAGGCTTCTCAGCCACAAATAACAAAGCTGAATATGAGGCTTTACTGACGAGAATGACCATGGTTCAAAGAATGGGCAGAAAGGCAGTAGAGATGTTCTCGGACTCAAGATTGGCCATTAGTCAGGTGAAAGGAGAGTTTGAAGCAAAAGATGGAAGAATGCAAGGGTACCTGAGCCAGGTTAGATGCTTGCAATCAGGCTTCGAATCTTTCAACCTATTGCATATCCATAGAAGTGGAAACACACATGCTGATTCCCTAGCCACACTTGCAACCTCCTCGATGTAGAGTTTACCTTAAGTCATCCTTGTAGAGGATTTATGCAAGCCCACAGAAGTGAAAAGATAGGTGGTCCATGTTCACCAAGTTAAAGTAGGGCCTAGCTGGATGGACCCCATCGTACTATTCTTGAAGGATGACACCTTGCCAGAGGAGAAATTAGAAGCTGACAAGGTACGGAAAAAGGCTCCTCAGTTTTAGCTGTCCGAGGACCAAAAATTATATAAACGCTTATTTTTTGGGTCATACTTGCTATGCATACACCTCGAGGCAATAGAATCACTCCTTCAGGAGTTACATGAGGGGATTTATGGGAGCCACACTGGAGGCAAGTCTTTGTCACACAGAGCCATCACTCAAGGCTACTGGTGGCCAAACATGCAAAAGGAAGCATAGGAATATGTAAGGAAGTGCAACCAGTGTCAAAGGTATGCGCCAAACATACACAAACTGGGAGGAGTCCTTAATCCTCTATTCAGCCCTTGGCCATTCGCTCAATGGGGCTTGGACATCATAGGCCCTTTCCCCAAGGCAACAGGAAATAAGAGATACTTGATAGTCGACACGGACTACTTCACTAAGTGGGTCGAGGCTGAGCCCTTGGCAAATATCAGGGATGTAGATGCCAAGAAGTTTGTTTGGAAAAACATCGTCACACGGTTCGGGGTCCTTCGTACCCTCATCTCGGATAATGGCCTTCAGTTCGATAGCAAGTCTTTCAAGAGATATTGTTGTGATCTAGGACTTACGAATAGGTATTCTACTCCAGCTTATCCCTAAGGAAATGGACAAGCCGAGGCTGTTAACAAGGTCATAGTGAATGGACTCAAAAAGAGGCTAGATGATGCGAAGCAAAAATGGGTGGAAGAGCTGTCACATGTCCTTTGGACATACCGAACCATAACTCGCAGATCAACATGAGAGACCCCCTTTTCAATGACTTATGGAGCCGAGGTGATTATTCCTTTAGAAACTGGCTTCCTAACACTGAGGATAAGCTCTTTCAGTCCAAGCGACAACAACGAATCACTAGAAAAGAGTTTAGACTTGATTGAAGAAAGGAGGGAGAACGCCATGGTCCAGTTGGCATATTACTAACACAAACTCAAGCAAGGGTATGACGCTAATGTGAAGTTGAGACTATTAGCGCCTGGTGACTTGGTGTTAAGAAAGGTTCTAGGTACTGCAAAGAACCCAGTATGGGGAAAACTAGGGCCCAACTGGGAGGGACCATATCGCATTACCTCGGTGGTTGGTATAGGAGCATATTTCCTTGAAGACCCAGATGAACATGTAATACCACGCTCTTGGAATGTAAACAACCTGAAAAGGTATTACTATTAATGAATGTTTCTTTTACTATATGCTCATTTATTGTTTAAATACATCGTACTTCCCATTATTATCTTCCTAAGTATTAAACAGAATCATAGTCATGCCTGGCTCCCTGGACCACATGCTTTGGCTAAATTAATACTTAATGACATCTTTCTAAGTGCTTAAACAAAACCTTAGACATGCCTGGCTTCTCGGACCACATACTTTGAGAAAATTAACACTCAATGACATCTTTCTAAGTGCTTAAATAGAACCTTAGACATGCCTGGCTCCTCGGACCACATGCTTTGGGAAAATTAATACTGTGATATCTATTGGTCTTTTACTAAGTGTCAAAACAAATCCAGAAGTATACCCAACTCCTCAGATTGATGGCTTTGAGTAAGTTAAAGTCCTTATTTATTTATCTAAGTGATGAACAGGTTGAAAGTTGTCTACCCCTTTTATTTTTTATTAAGTATATAATTATGTTCATTAGATTCAGCCTTCATTACAGAGGGTTCAATTCTCAAATACGAATACGTGATAGACCTCTTTATTGCTGGCACTTGGTCAAATTACTTAGATTGTTAGCAGTGTGTTATTGTTAGTTTTTATTGAAGATAGGGTAGTAGCAGTTCAATGCTATTCGCAATAGTAATAAGCTTCAAAGCATATAAAGTAAAGGTCTCCCATCATAAAGAGCGAAGGTGGGAGTCTCATACTTTTCCGAATATGGCTTTCTTAGTAACTTAGCTGGGTATGGTGGCCTTCGAACAAAGTGCCTTAATTCCCTTGGTTAGCTGATTCTTTCCTTTTCCAGTAGAGTAGTGAGGTCAGTTACTGTAACAAGCTAAGGAGGAAAGGCATTTTGCTTACCATATTAAGGATTTTCAGTAGCTGATCCTCTTTCCTACTGTGTTTTGGGATTTGGACACTCAAGTAATGGCTGGAGTACTGGTTTTTGAGCCTCTTTCAAGACTCTCATAGATTCAGCAAGTTCAAATTGAGCTTGTTGCATTCCTTGTAACATCTCCAGGAGAAAAGAGAATTGAAGGTTAGAATTCTCTTGGTTAACTTCAGGTTGGTCAGCTTGTTCATCTTGTGTAGCTGGGCTGTGACAGCTTTGTGTTACTGAAGGTCTATTGTTTTAAGTCCCTTTTTGCCGGCTGTTCCATAACCTAGGAGCCAGGGTGAATCCTTGTCTTCAGTAGGCTCCCTAGTGGAGTCGCCAAAATGTCAGGGGCGGAAAAGTTTTCCCTCTGACAAATGAGATTGTAGTTGGATTGGGGGCTTAAACTGAAACTCAACAATGGGCTTGAAGCACGGCCTAAAAGCTATCGGTGAAAGTTTTGAGAAATTCCCCTTATTTTATGCCTTGGTCCTAGGTTAGCACTAGCAAGTACTATAGGATGGCCAAAAACGTTCCCTATAGTAGACACGTCAACACAACAGAAAATCCCATTGCAATAAAGAAATAGCCTAGCAGGAAAATATTCCAGTAGTAAAATATTCCAACGGTAAAGTATTCCAACAGTAAAATAAGACAACAGAATAAATTTCCAGCCGTTAATTATTCCATAAATTAAGGAGAGTGTCTACATCTCCAAAATCATCATCTGAGGGATCCATTGAAAGAAAGTCCTTCATTATAACAACATGAGAGAAAAACTCTACGGTAACAAATACATTATAGCCTTCGATAGTAAAGGAATAGACAAACACCATGGGGTCCATAATAACAAGTAATGGAGAAAGCTTAGTGTGAGATGTAGGGAGAGAGAGAGATTCTAGTGCAGCAAGATCATTATTATGCCAGGGTATGCTTATGGATATAGTATATGTAGTGAGTAGTAAGGGCCATTTTGGTAGTATGAGTAGTGAGAGGGAGAGTATTTAGTGAAGTTGCTGGGACTTTCTGCTAGGAGATGGATGAGAGCTTATGAGTAGAGGTGTGAAGGGTATTTGTGAGCTAGGGGCCGAAGAGCTTAGTTTCTAATTTTGAAACTAAGAACTTAGAAGCTCAAAACCTCACTAAAAGCTTAAGAAAATTAGAGAGAAAGGAAAATAGAGAAGTTTTTGAGAGAGTTGCTCTTCCTTATTGGTGTGTCTTAAGGTATTAATAAAGGGCTTTATTTATATTTGAGTTTAAGAGGGGGGGGGGGGGTGGTTAGCAAATAATCTTTGCCAAAATCAGTCTCAATCTTCAGAAAATCCCTAGAAAATCGTTCCTAGGATTTGGCCAAGAATGGTAAGTTCAACTTTAAGGTGTTCTTACTGTTTTGGGTAATAGCAATTAGAGGTTCTGATTTAGCATTAAATGCTAATTGTCCCCAGCTAATGAGATTAGAGCATGTATTAGGCTGATGATCTTGGTTGTCTGTTGCTAGTATTAGAGCTTCATAAGGTAGATTGTGTCATCCCAAGTCAGGTGTCAATCTTGGAGCTCTCTGTTGGAAACTCTGCTGGAGATCTCCTTGGTGCCCTCCAAACCACATTTCCCTAAGTTTCTCCATTAAGGTTCATGTGCTTGGTTCATGAACCAAAAAATATACATTTTTGGAATGGTAATAATTTGTTTATAAGTGATTCTAGAAGCTTCCATGGGCTGTTCATGGCTGCCCCTTGTTCTTTGACTGATTGTGTTGGAGAAGAGAGAAAGCATGGCTGGCTTCAGCCTCACAGCTTTGTGTCTTGTTAGCACAACTTTGTGTCTTGTTAGCACAACTTTATGTCACATCAGTAATCATGAAAATTTGGTTGCCAAGGAAGGGTGTAAGCTCAATTAGACACGTGTCTCGTTTTGATATGATTTGATAAGTTGAAAGTGATGGTAGTGGGTCCCAACTGTCAGCTTAGTTGTGCTGAAACTTGACTTGTGGCTAGTCTAGCAATTTTAGTTACTCAAGTGAGCTTTGGTTACTGAGATTAGCACATGGGCTGGGCTGTCTTGGCTAGGCCTTATTATTGAGCTTCTTTGGGCTTGTTCATCCCTACAAAATGAATAGTTTTGCCATTTGTTTGTAATATACATGGGCTTTTGTAGTTAAGGTTTCTTATGGAAAAAATAAGCATAGTTCCCATAAATTTTGTAGGAGAAATAGTTTTGAAATATGGGTAATAATGTCATAAGAAATTTATGTTTCCCATGAGTTAGGGAATTTAGTATATCAAATATGTTTTTGCCAAAGAATAGTTTTGGGATTCGAGCATAATATAATTCGTTTTCAAATAATATTTGGGTTTTGGTAGAATAATTATTTGCCCAATAGTTTTTTTTTTAATAGAAAATGCCAAAATAAAGTTGCCAAAATAATATTGGGCTTTTTGTAAAAGTTGCTAAAATAATATTGAGCTTTTTGTAGCAGTTGTCAAAATAGTATTGGACTTTTTGTAAATAGTTGCCAAAATAATATTTGAGCTTTTAGTAAACAGTTGCTAAAATAATGTTGGGCTTTTATAAATAGTTGCCAAAATAGTATTTGAGATCTTTGTAAATGGTTGCCAAAATAGTAGTTGGGCTTTTTGTAAATAGTTGCCAAAATAATACTTGGGTTATTTGTAAATAGTTTGAGACTTTGTAAAAATATTGTTGTGTAGCAATGGGCTTTATAAGAGTGCTATGTAACAACCGACTTTAGATTGCCATGTAACAACGGGCTTTAATAAGAGTGTATGTGCCTTTTGGGGTTTTGCCCACAAGATAAATAAGTTTGGGCTTTTGTAGAGATAATATATTTTTGTGGCCCAATTTTGATAATGGGATGAGAAGTATTTGTGGGGCCCAAAGTAATTTATAGGGCTTGTATGGAAAATTTTTTTGAGGGCCCAAGATAATCTTGTATAGGAAATATTTGTGAGAGCCCAAGTTGTGTAATATATGGGAAATATTGGGTAACATGTGAGAAATATTTGTGAGGGCCCAAAATAATTTATGGGGCTTGTATGCATATTTTGTTGAGTGGGCTAATGAAATTAGGGCCTGAAAATTTGTACCTCACCAGCTTTTTCTAAAAAAATTTGCAACCCAGCTATAGTAAGATGGTACATTTACAACCCCACTGTAGTTGGTTGCAAACTTCATTTAGAATATTTTATTTTGTCTTCGGACCTAGATCTTTCATTCCCTGGCTCTCTTCTCTCATTACTCAGTCTCTCTTTCTCTCTTTCTCTCTCTCTCTCTCTCTCTCTCTCTCTGTTTTGTTTTTACTCCTTTCTCTATCTCAGTCCATCTCTCTCAGATTAGCATGAAGGGTGTGGAGTAGTGGGGATCGGCGTGGATGGGTCATGGGTTTGATGTTTGATTTTGAGCCAGTGGGTTGTGGGTGGCCGACAAAGACATCTGGATTTTGCTTGCCGTGTGTTGTGGGTGAGATTTGCTCACCATGGGTGGTGGGCTTTGCATGCCATGGGTCTGGGTTTTGCCGTTGTGGGCATGGGTTTGTTGAATCGATGTTTGAGGCTTGGGTTTGAATGGGTTGTGGATTGAGGGTCTTGGGTTTGATGGTCGGTGGTTGCTGGGTTTTTGGGTGGCTTTAGATGTTGGTATGATGGGTTTTGGGTGTTGTTTTGGTGGCTGTTTGGGTGGTTTAGATTGGTGGATGTTTGGGGTAGTAGGTCTTTGGGTGTTGGTTTGGATTGATGTTTGGCCAAATTGATGGGGGTAGCAATGGTTTGGACTTTTGGTGGGGGTTTGGGTGGTCATGGGTTGTGATTTGGAGGTAATGGGTTTCAATTTTGGGTTGGTGGGTTGGGATTTGGGTGGGGGTGGTTGGTTGGTTCAATTTTGGTGATTGGTTGGTGGTGGTGGTGGTGCCTAAGCTTTGGTGGTAGGTGGTTGCTGGCAGTGGTGGGTTTGCTAGATGTGGTGGTTGCTGCTAGGTTTGCTTGAAAGAGAGAGAGACAAAGGAATAGAGGAAAGTGACTCTATGGGTTTAATGAGGGAAGAGAGAGAACTGAATTGTTTATATTATTTTAATAAGTTGTATGTAAAATAGAAACTAGGATCTTGAGTGAGTTGTAAAATGAGATGGTAAAATAGATAAAGTATGTTTTTAAGGTGTAAAATAGAACTGTTTTGGCCTCCGGATACTAGTGTTGTTAGTACCTTCTTTTTTTTTTAAAGATACAATAGGTCCTTTGTTATTTGATTTGTATTTTATTTTTACATGTTTCCATAAGTTATCCATCCAATGTGTAAAGGTTACTATAATGAAATTATGAATTAAAAATAATTACTTTGTATTAAAATTAATTTATTGACTTATGTGGTAAATAATATTTTACTCGTTTAAAGTATAAGTGATTATATGTACAATAGAACATGTACGAGCCCCTTCCAATTCAATCGTGTATTATGAAATAATCAAATTATAATAATTATATATTTACAATTTAATTATAATTTGATCAAGAAGGCCTTTTGGTTTGAATTGGGGTTGGAAACCAAATCTCCTCAGGAAGATAGATTGGGCGATTCAGGTAGGTGATAAATTAGATTGTTGTTAGGATTTTGAAACATTTACATAAAATTAGGATCTATTAATCTATACTTTAAATTTTATTTTGGTTAAATTATAATTTTTATTATAAATAATGTTTCATTTATTCATAAACGTTTTCTGTTATAAATTGTGTGAAGGGAACTCGAATAAAAACATTTAATTAGTAATTTTGAATCTCAATAATGAAGAAAAATAGATTTTCAAGTTTAAAATAATTGCATCAAAAGTTAAATAAATATAATTTAATAAATATTTAAATATAAAAAAGTTTGACTTAAAGTTTTAACCTTATGCTCCAAAATTCATTAAACATTTGTAAACAACCTTACACGTACTTTGAGGCTATTATTATGCAAGGGAATTCTAGGTGGCAATGTCAAGTACCTTCCGACTGGACTTCTTCCAACTCTCACTGTAGTTGTAATTAAGAATTCATTTAATCAAATAATCCCCATTTCGAACAAAAAGAAAAGAAAAGAAAAGAAAAATCAATGCCGAATTTTTCTAACTAAAGAAAATTCTCCTTTACTAAAAAGTAAAGAAGCGGTAAATGAAGCATCATAGAGCTACACTCACAGGGGAAAAATGTCCATACACCCCCTAAACTTTTAACTACTGGCCAAAACACCCCTTGAACTATTAAATTGGCCAATTTACTCCTTAAACTATACATTTCTGTTAAATCAGCACTTCAATTAGTCTAATGTTAAAACACTAACAGAATAGGCATGTGAGATGCACATGTTCCAACTTACAAAACAAATTCAATCATTTGTATTGCTTAATAATAATATTGCTAAAGAACTCTTTGATATTTTTTCTCTCGTGTTGCTCTCCTCTGGAAAGCTGCGACAGTGAAACCCTAGCCTAGTTTTGGCTGCCTCTTTCCCCTGTTTTGGTAGAACCTTAGCCTTCTCACCTTAGCTTCTACCCTTCCTTCACCCTATACTCTCATCATCTCTACCACACCTCACCCTTTAAAACCATGGACAACCTCACTAGTCAATGTGCCCGCCTCTCCCTCCACACAAAGGAATGCTAGACCATCCCTTTAACCTCTGATTTTGAGAACAATAACAGAGTGCTTATGGCGAAGCTCTTCACCAAGTGTCATGTTAACGTGGAGGCATTGTCTCGAACACTTAAGAGCATGTGGAGATTCACCCAAGACTTTGAAGTTCGTGACCTAGCCTCAAACACTATTTTGCTACTGTTCACCCATGAAGCAGATGCGCAAAAAGTCATCTCACAAAAACCCTGGTCATTTGACAAATACTTGATAGGTCTCTCTATCAATCAAGTGGCTCTAAATCTGTGGAAGACGCAAAGTTTGTCACAAGTCCCTTCTGGATTCAAATCCATAACCTTCCTTTCAGTCGTATGAATCAAAACAATGCAATAACTATAGGGAGCACCATAGGCAGAGTTAAGCAGGTGGATGCGTCACCATCTAGGGAATGCTGAGGGCATTGCATTAGAGTCCGAATCAACATTGACATTGAACAACCTCTCTGCTACGGACAGTATGTGGAATTGGGTGGCTCGAACCCCCATTGGATTTCCTTCCAATATGAACGCCTGCCTATCTTTTGCTATTGGTTTGGTCACTTAAATCATGATGAGAGGGACTGCAAGCTCTAGACTGATAGTGGTGAATCCCTGCAAAAGACAGACTAATAGTATGGTCCATGGTTGCGAGCTTTAGTGACTGCCATACAACAACCACAACTAGTACGTACCAAATCCTCCCAAACCACAGCCCCACCTCAACCTCACCCACCCACACCTTCCCCATCTATGTGCCCATCACCTCTGATGGAAATCATGCCACCTCCATCGTCGAACCCACCTTCTACAGCCCAAAATGTGGTAACTGCGATTCACGCCGAAAATTCCAAAACTCGACCAACACATAAGGAAATACTATCGGACCCAAATATGTTTGACATGTTTATCATGGACCTTGACCATGATCTAAACTACCCCCCACATTCAAACATAACAAATCCATTCCCACGGTTGGCCCATGCTCCAAACACGAACTTTCAAAAAAATTCCTTTTGCATCAATAAGTCAACTGTCCCATCAAATGAAAGTACGACCATTTTGTCCACCACCCAACCTAATATTCCCTACCCCATACCTATCCTTGACCCTTCCAAAGCCCTAGAACCCATTACTATTCCCACGTACCACACTGTACCAGAAAAAACCGAACCTTTGCATGGTACGTGGCGCCGAATTGGGCCACCCCGTGGCACCATGAATGCTAGTATCTCTAGTGAAACTGTGCTGGGACCTAAACGAAAACAACATGATTTAGGATCGAGTAGCCACCACTGAACGCAATGATCATCATGAGCTGGAACTGTCGGGGGCTTGGGAACCACCTTTCGCCAACCTGGTGAGATCAAAGAGACCCATAGTTTTGTTTCTTATGGAAACTAAACTGTCACTGAATGAGATGATTTTGATCAGAGATGAACTAGGGTACCATCCCATGCTCGTGGTACCAAGTGTGCAATGAAGTGGGGGTTTGGCCCTACTTTGGAAGGATGATATTACGGTTGATACTCAGACTTACTCTCTTAATCATATTGATTTAAGAATTATGGTTTCTTTACAAGTAGAATGGCGATTGACTAGAGTGTATGGCCATCCGGAGGATCAGAGGAAGAAGGAAACTTGGGCTTTGTTGCGGCATCTCCACTCTTGGGCCTCCTTGCCATGGGTTTGCATTGGTGACTTTAATGAAATCTTGACATCTGATGAAAAAAGTGGTGGTGTGTTTAAGCCACTGGGGCCTATGCAAGATTTTTGAAGCACCTTGTTGCACTGTGACTTAGCTGATTTGGGATACCAAGGGTATAGATATACATGGAGGAACGGCAGACTGGTGGACACGTTTGTGGATAAGCAGTTGGATAAAGCCTGTGCAAACCCGAAGTGGAGGGAGATGTTTCCGGCCGCTAAAGTTAGACACCTAACGGCCTCTTACTCTAACCATGACCCTATTTTACGCAAAACAGAGATTGCTCAGTTGAGACACTGGCGAAGGAGAATTCAGCAGTTTGAGGAAAAGTGGGTGGCCCATGTGGAGTGTGAAGATCAGATAAGAAGGTCATGGACCCAATCCCATCTGGTTGAGAGCCTAATGTTTTGTCTCTTCAAAAAGATTAAAAACTGTTGTATGGACCTTGCGAGGTGGAGCCAGGATGCCTTCGAGAATATGAGGGATCGCCTAAATACCAAACAACAAGAGTTGCAGCAGATGGTTAATTCCAACTATGGAAGTAATGTGGAATGCATTAACCAGACAAAGAGAAAAATCAATGAACTCATGGATAAGGAAGAGGTTTTCTGGCGACAACATTCTTCAGCTATATGGCTCCTAGTTGGCGACAAAAATACCAAGATTTTCCACCAGCGTGCGAGTCATCGAAGACAAAAAGACCATGTTGAAGGATTGGTTGATTCAGATGGGATGTGGCAAACGGAGGAAAATAAAGTGGCCGAAATTGCCGTGCACTATTTTCAGACTCTCTTCACAGCTTTTGCCACTACTCATATTACCGAAGTACTGGAAAAGGTAAATAGGGTTGTGACAGATGATATGCAATGCACGTTAACGCTCCCTTACACCAAAGAGGAGGTGAGGGTGGCTCTCTTCCAAATGCATCTGTCCAAATCCCTCGGCCCCGATGGTATGTCATCATACTTTTTCCAGAAATTCTGGCACATCGTTGGCCCCGATGTCACATCCGTTGTGTTGTCTGTGTTGCATTCTGGATGGTGTCTACACAAAATGAACCTAGCCCACATTGTACTCATACCCAAGAAGAACAAACCTGAGCACATGTGTGAATATCATCCCATCAGCCTTGACAACGTGGTATCAAGGCTGGACTCTAAAGTCATAGCTAATCGGTTGAAGAAAATTCTGCCAAACATCATATCTGATGCCCAAAGCGCTTTCGTGCCGAATAGACTTATCATCGATAATACCACAGTGGCTTTTGAGATGTTACACCGTATGCAGAACCGACGAAAAGGGAAGATTTGGCACATGGCAGTGAAGTTAGACATTAGCAAAGCATATGACCGGGTCGAATGGAGCTTTCTCCAGCAAACAGTGCTTAAGATAGGGCTGCTTGTACAGTGGGTGAACATGGCCATGGAGACAATACAAATGGCAACTTACTCGATCCTAATTAATGGTGAGCCTTGAGGATATATTACTCTGACTCGTGGAATTAAACAAGGTGATCATCTTTCCCCTTATCTTTTTTTGTTATGTGTTGAAGGTTTGTCCTCTTTGTTGAGAAAAGCCACAGAAACCAAATATTTGCATGGCATCACTTCGTGTCGAGGTGGCGTCAAAATATCACATCTCCTTTTCGCCGATGATAGCTTACTCTTTTGCGAAGCCACTCCAGATGAATGTCATCGCTTGCTTGATATTTTGGCCAAGTATGAGGCTGCCTCTGGCCAAGCCATAAATTGCCAAAAGACGTCCCTTTTCTTTAGCCGAAATACAAGACATGCAGTGAAGGAGGAGATTCGAGGTTTGATGGGAGCGCAAATTATGACTGGCTACGAGAAATATTTGGGGTTGTCAATGGTTGGGGGAAGGTCCAAAGTGTCCACGTTTAAAGAGCTACAGGAGAAAGTCACAAAAAAGGGTCATGGGGTGGAAGGAGAAGCATATTTCAAAGGCGGGTCGGGAAGTGCTGATCAAAACTGTCGACCAAGTGATTCCCACCTACTCGATGAGCCTCTTCAAAATCCCTAAAACAATCTGTGATAGTATAAAATCTGCTCTATCTAAGTATTGGTGGGGTCAAACTAAGGATGAGAAGAAAATACATTGGATTAATTGAAAAAGGCTGTGCACATCGAAAAGGAACGGCGAAATGGGATTTCGGGACATACACACCTTTAACTTGGCTACATTGGTAAAGCAAGCATGGCGGCTTATCCATGAAACGCACTTGCTGTTTTACCGCGTGCACAAGGCCCGCTATTTTCCCTCATGTTCCTTTATGGACGCGGAATTGGGAGCAAACCCATTTGTGGTATGGTGTAGTCTGTTGCAAGCACGAGATGTGATACGAGAAGGGTCTATATGGCAGGTGGGCAATGGACAAACGATTGGTATCAATACTCATAAGTGGCTGCCTTGACCACCAAACTTCAAGAATGGTGCCGATAAGAGTTTGAAGGTGGCTGACCTCATTGATGCTAATACAAACCAGTGGGATCGAGCTAAGGTGTCACGCTTCGAACCCAAAAGGGGCCAAGGCATGAGAAATATATCTCAAGGGTGCCTGTAGATTTTTCCTTTTTGGACAACCAACTATAGGAGATCTTTATTTTCCTTTCAATTCCACATTATAAGAATATATAACCATAAATCTCCACATTACAAGTTAGAGCTCTATAACACATTTACGAACAATAACTAAAAATCATGTACTTTCACATAATACATGAATATATATTACAAAACTCTTGGATTACACAAAGTCACAATCATATCAAGAATAAGAAATCTTAATATCGAGTCTAGGCCTACCACCCTAAGACTAACAAACCTCAAGTGACCAACCTCCAATAGAATTAATTAATGTCTCGATGAACATAGTAAAGTCGAGTCACCAACCATTTACAGCAAAAGTCTCCAAATTTAACATAGCATTTCAATCATCACCAATGAAGAAAGCTTCATATCCAAGGTATAGCTAATTACTCTGAAAAACTATTAGAGGGTGGGATGAGCTAAAGCCCAGTAAGTAGCATATTTAATGGGGGTGGGGGAAATGCAAGTTTCATCTTCAATAATAATAATATGACAAGAATGATTTAATAATGAAACACAAAGTTTCTCAAAGTAAATACCTTGAAACTATACATTATAATCTGTGAGCATCAACAATATAATTTCCAAAACCATAATATCTAGCATAAGATAAATTATCACAAATCTACCATACTACCACATAGACCGGTCAGGGGATCCACCCATTCACAACTGGCATGATATTGTCCTCTCTGGTATGCAGACTCTTGGCCCCATGGACAGCAGCCTCACCCATACCCTCAAGGTTTTTCTCTCCCCCCATGGGCAACAGAGAGAGCGCGTCAAATAGGACCTCTCTTGCATGTGGTCTCTTGGCCCCATGGGCAGCAGCCTCACCCACACACAATCAAGGAACCTCTTCCCCCCATGGACAGCAGGGAAGAACACGTCATCCAAAGTAAAAGGGCACTGACCTGGATTTGATTCCATTGTCACAAAGACTATGGAAACCAAATCAGGGGTGATCACTGGGAAATCACACATGGCATGGTGTCAAAACCACATAAAGCTCACAGTATACATTTCCTTTCAAATATATAGTTTATAACCAGATAGTTTCAGAAAAACCTTAAATAATCTAACTTCCACAATGTTTGTAAGGTTTTCAACTTCATTCTTGTCAAAAGATTTTCTAACAATTTCCCACATAACAAGACAAGATAAGCATCTTTAAATTTTATAATATACCATAAAATCTAAGATTTTCTGATCAAAGATTAAATAAAAGATGCTCATTTTTTCATATCCACAATTCATGCATTTCCCCAAATGCAATACCAAATATGATGCACTTTTAATATATAATATATAATAGGGTCACAATACAATATTTTTAAGAAAACATATATCCATATATAATTTTCCAAAATTTGTTTGACCCAAAATCAACATTTATGCAACATAGTTATATTTCAAAAATCCCATTAAAAAGCTACTTACCTTGCAACTACAAAATCCTAATTCTCCAAATTCCAAGGAGATTAGCTAGAACCTAACAATATCAAGTAAATCCATCACAATAAGTATAGAGCTTGAAATTGCATCTAACCACAATTTAGGAATTGCCAAATAATCACTTAATTAGGCAAGCCTAGTATTTAACCTCATCAATAATAATACATTCTACTTCCATAGTTTCTCAACAAATTGATTCACAAGGCATAAACTCCAATTTATAGAGTTAACCCATTTAAAATCATCTCCAACATTATGACTAGTTTCCATAAAATTTACACTACATCATTAAGAGACCCATGAAAGTAAAATCAAAATATCCTCTAAGACAAGAAATTTAGAGCTTCAACTAGCTCCAAATAAACCCAATGGCAATGGAAAAATTAAATTTACCAACCATCACATGTTATCACTTAAAACTCCTAAATTTTCCACCATACATAAACTTTAAGTAGTTATCAATAGCACAAAGTATATACACACTCATCAAATAATTCCACCAATACAAAACCCATACATAAAAACACATAAATATCACTTCCAATGCTCATAAATCACATGGGTATCATTATTAAAGCTTAGATAAAAATAACCTCAAGCAAAAATGCAAAACCCACCAAAAAGATGAGAAATTTTTACCTCAAAAAAAGGATGTGAAGGTATTTATGAGTTCCCAAGAATTTTCCGGTGATCTTGCCAGAAAAATGATGGTGGAAATGGTGATATGAAGGTGCCGACAAGAGAGTTTGAGGAGTGAAGAGAAGCTGCCAGACGGGGAAATGAAAAAGAAGAAAAAGAAGGAAATGAGAAGAAAGGAGCCGGTCAAAGAGATAAGGGAGAATTGAAAAAGGAGTGGTGGGTAGTGGGGTTAGGTGGGGCTTAGCACGTGGGAAACCAAAATCTGACCTTACAATTTTTTTTTTTTTAATTGACGGGACGTTACATAAGGTGCACGCCATCTTCAACCCAGGTACAAGGGAGGATATCCTAACGATCAAGCTAAGTAACATGACCTTGAGAGACGGACTGATATAGAAAGAAAATAAGGCAAATAAGTTTTCGGTGAAAACGGCCTATCAGGTGGCTCTTAGACTCCACCACCCACAAATAGGAGAGCACTCCCTAACAAGCATGGATCAGAAGATGTGGAAAAGGATATGGTCTATAAATGTCCCTCCCAAGGTCAGGAATTTTATTTGGCATGCATGTTCTAATATCCTGCCAACCAAAGCAAATCTATTCCAAAAGAAAATGCGAGTGGACTCCACTTGTATTGTTTGTGGACAGCATGATGAAACAATGGGACACATCCTATGGAAATGCCCTCTAGCCAGTAATGTGTGGGCCCTGGTTAGGGGTAGAATTCAGAAAACAAGCTCCTTGGAGCCAAGCTTCTTCCTTCTTACGAGACAGATGATGAAGAGACTCTCAGAGAAGGAATTTGAGCTATGGGCTATGATTGCGTGGGTGATATGGAATGCGTGAAACCGTATACACTTCCAGAACACACAAACCCATCCAATGGAGATTCGCAAGCAAGCAACTGAGCTGATGAGGGACTACCAGAAACTTGTTAAAGATCTTGTGCAAAGACAGAAAGCTTGAAGCCTATTATTGTTTTCTTGTTAAGACCCTTGGCGGATTATAAGGAACTTGTTGTGGACCCTCTTAGTGGCTTGTTTAGTTTATACTTTTTTTATTGTTTTTTGTTTGGTTTCGTAGGAGCTGTAGGCCACGATGCATGGCTTTGCATGGCTTTTTGTATTACAGCTTGGAGGAGTGGAAAAGTGGGAGGATAGAAAATTTTGGGAGAATGGAAAAATGGGAGGATGGAAAATATTTAGTTTTCCCTCTTGTGTGTTCGGTTGAAGGGGTGGAAAAGTGAGAGGGTGGAAAACTCTTTTGTTTGGTTGGAGAGAAAAAAGGAAGGATGGAAAATGTAATTTATATAAATTGACTATTATACCCTTGTTACATATTATGTAAGAAATAGATTTATTTGTACCCATTAAATAATATAAAATTTATCACATCATATATATAAATTTTTATTATTATTTTTATTATTATAATGTAAAAATTAATGTCATATGGAAAAAAAAAAAAAAAAACCCCAAAAAATCAACAAGAAAAAAAAAAGATTAATGAGGAGTATAATGAGGACAATAGATCAGGTCTCATTGAAAAAAAAAAAAAAAGAGAGAGAGAATGTCACGTTGAAAAAAAAAAAAAGCCCGTCACTTTGAAAAAAAAAAGGAAAAAAAAACATAAGAGCATGTCAGTTGGAAAAAAAAAGGACAAACAAAAAAAAAACACACAGAACGTCACGTTGAGAAAGAGAGAGAGAGAGAGCCTGGGAAGGGAATTTGTGGAAAAGTGCTACACTAGCACTTTTCTCCCCAAGTTTTCCTCCCAATTTGGGAGGAAAAAAAATGTGGGCCCGAAGAGAAAACTTTTTCTCCACTTTTTCATCCTTCCTATATTTCTTCTCCAAACGAACAGTGAAAAACAATATTTTTCACCCTATTTTCCTCTCTTTATTTTTCATCCTCCCTATTTTCACTCCAAACGAACAGAGCCTAAGAGTTATCCCCTCAGCCAAGTCTCTTTCTGTATACTGTTTCACTTTTCTTCTTTTAATATATTTCTATCTTTGACGTCAAAATAATAAAATAATAATAATAATAATAATATTGCTACTAAAAATAAAGAAACAATGAAAACCCACTTCACATAATCCATGCCAGACCCGTAAGAAATATTGTGAAAACAAAGTAAAAATCAAAATGACATGCAGTGTAGTGGACACTATTTCGCAGAGCAATATTGGCAAACATATAGTGCGCACAAGATCTTTGATGAAAACCCAGTATACAACTAGCAAGAAGAGAACTCGGTATCAAATCGCCAAGTTTGAAATCAACCAAATCCCAACAAAAAAGAGAGAACAAACCAGCAAATAGGGGAAAAATAACAAATTTCCATTGAGACCAAAATAAACGTATTGAACAGTGTCTCCCTCTCTTGCAGGCCGTGGGTGATTGGAAAAACAACGGCAGTAACCATGGTAGCTGTCGACGGTGAGGTAGCCGGCGACCTTGTTTCTTTTGGTTTGATCGTGTCTCTTTCTCTATTATGCTATAGGTTTCTCTCTCCTCTCACCAATTCAGTCCTTGGTAATATGTTATTTTAAAGTTCACTTGAGATACACATGCGTATTATGTTTGTGTTTTTAACGGAGAGTAACTGGTGTTGATTTGCCAGTTATGTATAGTTTACAGGGTAAATTGACAAATATAATAGTTCAAGGGGTGTTTTGATTAGTTGTTGAAAGTTTAAGGGGGTGTTTGGGCATTTTTCTCCACTCATAACGTTAGGCCCTAATGGATGTTTTATTGACTTTTTAATCAAGAAAAAAGAATCTTCCTTTATTTAGAGTAAACTCACAATTTTTTCAAGAGTAATATAGAATGCATGATGGGTTTCTAATATCCACAAAAGAAAAAAAAAAAGAAAGAGAAAAAAATTGCAAAATGGATTATGTTCTTGTCAAATTTTTATGTTAACTCTAGCATTGAGTTTTTAAAATTCTAATCATTCAACATTAAATGAAGTCTTCACATCAATATTTTAAATAGAGACTAAAAAATACTAGTCAATTAATGTTTGTTTAAATGTTGATTATGTGATAAAATTGCAACCATCTATTTAACTATAAATGGTTTGGATGTTAAAGAACATCATAGTGAAATTACCATAGAAAGTTAAAAGTTTATTTATTATTTTTAAAAAAATATAATTCGATAGTTTTTTTTTTTTTTTTTTGAGATAATTCAATACTTGAGTATTTGAACCTTAGATGTTTTTGGTGGAACATAAGGAATTGTCAATTGAGTTAAAGGTTTTTGGTATACAATTTAATAGTTACAACAATGGGAGAAGAGATTTGAAATTATTTTCTTCCAATCTACTGTATAACAATTGAAGAAACTATCTATATGTAGTTTTAGTTACAAACTTTTTTAATAAATCATTTAACTTATTTAAATAATACACATGATTAGTATTATAAATTTTCACATGAAGGAGATATAGCTATAAACTAATTTGGAGCTAAATTTTGTCCATAAAAAGGAAAGAGTATTTGAATAGTAATTTTGTAAGTACATCTAGAATTTCACTGCCATTTTTCCTTACACCAAGATGTAAGCACTACCGTTTTGTTTTGTTTTGTATTTCTTTTCTTCTTCTTTTTTTTTTCTTTTTTTTTTCTTTCTTTTTTTTTTTTTTTTTTTTTTTGTGTGAGAGAGAAATTTGAAATTTGAACTTATTAGTGTTCAATATAATAAAAATTTTAAGTTAACAAAAAACATTTTTTCATCAATTAAAAAAAAAATAAATAATTAGCTGAAATTTGGTTGGAGTAGAGGAGAGTAGGGTAGAGTTGGTCAAAAATCGCAGCAATTTTCGACCAACTCTACTGTACTCTTCCTCCCTCTCTTTACATCCAAAGGTCATTAAAGAGTGTTGGAGTGGATAAATTATTTTCTATGCTTAGAGTACCAGATTAAAAGTCAATGCTATGAACATTTGAAAGTGATCTCTTGACTTATATTTGTGGAAAAAATAAAAGGTGGTAGGGCCTGTGTTTGTGGTTGTAATTGTTGAATCAATTAGTGAAAATACGAAGCTTTGATTAAATATCGAGAGTCGAGACCCTTGTTAGTGGCATTGTTGAAAACTTGGCACAATTGAAGAAAAACATAGATTGAGCATTGTTTCCAGACAGCAGAAAAAAATGTCAATCGCAAATAGTCAAAGACTTAAAGATAGATTCAACAAGTATATATAATCAGGAGCGTAGTTAGAAATTTATACTTGAGGGCCAGTTTGTTGTAATTTTTTTTTAGAATCTCCACGAGAAAAATTGTAGTATTAATACAATAATTATAATTCAAAAATTTATTAAATACAGAATTATCAACTTTGATATATCATCACATTCTCAACAATTATTTAGTTCACTATAGATATTTACAAAAAATTTCACTATTATTTTAAAAACTATCAACCCATTATTATTTGTAATATTGAAAATTTCCTATATTTTAATTTTTTAATTGTTTCAAAAAAAAAATTAATGAATTATTTAGCACCTAATTTCAAACCCCAAAAAAAAAAATCAACTTAAAAAAATGATGACATAGAGAGAAAAAATATATTATAATATAGCAAGCAATACAAAAATTGAAGAACAAAATCTTGATAAACAAAACATATTCATTAAACTAATTAGAAACGCAAAAACTCATATGGTCAAATCCATATCATGATAAAAAAGAAAAAGAAAAAGAAAAAGAAAAACCATATGACCATTATCATATGTATAATAAAACTTAAATCTAAATGCCCATATGCTTGAGTTTATTTGGTTGTGTAGAGAAGTGAGTTAACGTGTTGACTTGAGAGAGGGTGGTGTAGGCTGGCAGCAATAGGGAGAAGTACTAAAGGTAGCTTCTTGAGATTGAAAAAAAAAGGGTTAAGTTTTTGTTTGAGGAAGTGACTAAAACTGATGCTCTTTTGAAACAGTTGTTATTATCCATTGCGTACGCAAAGAATCATTTAGACAACTGGGGGCTAGCTAGGCTAGTATATTATTTGAGAATTTGTGGACTTTGTGTCATATATTTATTGGACTATGTTGAGATCTTATGAATAATTGCCTATTACTTTCTTGTTGGACCTGACTTATAGTCTAAAATTACCATAACAGTAGAAAATTAAAATTTGGGGGGATACGAAACTTATTGATTCCTTGATTAAGTCAAGCAGCTATATCTTACCGAGCAATGATTAATGAAATTGACTTTTAACTAAGTCATGGTTACAGACATGCTAGATGCAAGTTCAACGTTTGCGAACAATATCTGATAATAATATTTAAAGGATACAAAATGTTCCACAGACAATATTATATATCGTGCCTGCTTGAAGCATCTGAGGCCTTAAGCGAAAATTAAATTAAATAATTTTATATTTTTAAATATAAATTTAAAAAAAATTAAATGTTATTTAAACTCCATTTTCTTATGTACGTTATATGTAAAGTTACTAATTAATCACGTAAGGCTTTTTTTTTTTTTTTTTTAACTCTATATACATAAAAAAGAAAAAATTACAAAACTTTTCACACTTATAAATAGGACATATTGATAATGGTAAGTAAAAATGTGATATTAGTGGAAAACTTAGATGAGAACTAGTAAAAGTTTTTTAACTCAACTGTTATGAAAAATGTTGTGAAATTTTGTGTATTACTTTTTTTTTTTTGAAAAGTGCTATATTCATAACATTTTTACAACAAATCCTTAGTGTTAAGTTGTTACTGGTTTTAATTTAAACCCACCACTGAAATTATTTTTTTGTACACCAATAACAGCTAATAACAATTTATCACTAAGGATTTATTGTGAAAAATGTAGTAAACATAGCATTTTTCTCTCTCTCTTTCTCTAATTTGATAAAAAAAATATATAATTTTATTTATTGCGCTAGCATTAACTGTACACCATTTTTAAAACCAAAATCATGAATTGAAGACAAGATTTTAGTTCAAAAAATCTACCATTTATTTATCTATGGAAGGCAGAACAAGAATCCAAAGTCCAAACACATATATCACGCATGTTATTACAGTACTCTCAAATATCAATGGGTTAGGGGTCCAGATTTTTTTTTTTTTTTTTTTTAAATCATAGGAAATTTACAACTGTGAGTAATTAAAATTGGTCAAATTAACGGATTGTATGGTTGAATTTAATCAACCATTTTGTTGGCTTTATTCCGTGCCAATTTGCTTGTACAGCATTTAGAAACCTTGTATTTAGGTGAGAATTATGTAAGGGTAGTGTGTGAGAGAGTGTGAGAGAGTGTGAAGAAAAGCTCAAAAGTGTGCACTCAGCAGGGCCTCGCGACTGGCTCGCGGCTGGCAAGTCGCCAAAGGACGCACACATGTGAAGCATGCAGAGGAGCTAAAGAGTCATGCCAGCTGGAGCACTACAGGATAAAACTTTCAGTCTGGCCAGGCAATTAGCTACTCAGACTTGCGATTCAGTCAAGTCGCAAGGCCAAGTCGCCAGACCACTCTGTTTGGGAAAAACTGACCTTTCGCATTCCAAACAAACACCAGTATAAATACCCCTTATACCCACGTATTGTAGAGAGCTTCCAGAGAAATTTTGAGAGAGAAACCTTAGAGAAAAACAAGATTGACTTATCCACAATCTTCATCCTTGATTTTCCAAATTCCTCTACTCTCATCCTTTCCATTGTTACATCTTTGAGAGGTACATTAGCCAAATCCTTATCTAACCATACCCATATCTGTGAGAATGTTATTTGGTGCTTGGGAAGCAGTTAGGAAGGGACCAATTGATATTGGTTGATGCTATAGGCTATAGCTGGATCCGGTAAGCTAGAGAAGACAAAGATTTGGCGTAACCTCGTTAGAGCAAAAAGTTTAGAGAGCTTAGGTACACTGGGTAGATTAGGCTTGGAGGGTCTTCTGCTATTCATGTATCCCAACTTCATTCTCTAGTGGATTATTGACCGCTTGGAGGGTGGCGGAGAGGTTTTACGCCGAGGACTTCGGTTTCCTCTTCGATAACACATCGCTGTATTGTCTTTGTATTTGCATCTCTCTTCCCTTAATCTTTGTCATTTAATTTCTGCTGTGGTTGTGATTTTATTTGGTTTAGATTGTTTTATCAATTCTGTTTTAGCTTATTTCATATTCCGCACATACATTGTTTGATAATAAGCTTGAATTGATAATTTGTAATTTGGGGGTCTAAACGTTCAAAGTGTTTTACACACTAAATTGAACATTCAATTGGTATCAGAGCAGGTGCACTAGCTGTGGTTTAATTACCTTAGTGCGATCCTTGATCTCGTTTGAGATGGACCGGTCTCAATCTTTAAATGTTCCACCATATTTTGATGGTAGCAACTATGCCTTTTAGAAAGTCTAGATGAGGGCATTCTTGTGTTCAATTGATGATACTATTTGGGATGTAGTAGATGTAGAATGGACTAGGCCGGAGGCTGCCAAATCCACATGGGATAAGGCAGCCCTCGCGGCGGCTAATGTAAATAGTAAAGCAGTAAATGCTATTTTTTGTGGTGTATCTCCAGATGAGTTCCACAGGATTTCTCACATCACTATTGCCAAGGAGGCGTGACAAATATTGAAGACCACGTATGAAGGAACAAAGAAGGTGAAAGAAACTAAGTTGCAGACGCTAACCACTCGGTTTGAAGAGCTGAAAATGGGTGAAGATGAGTCGTTCGACTCATTCTATAGCAAGCTGAATGAGGTGGTTATTGGCAAGTTCAACTTGGGTGAAAAAATGGAGGACTCAAAGATAGTGAGGAAAATCCTTCAATCATTGCCGAAGAGCTTCCGTGCAAAAGTTACTACAATTGAAGAAAGCAAGGACTTAGATGATATCAAAGTTCAAGAACTAATTGGCTCACTTCAAACATATGAGTTGTCATTGCCATCACAAAGAAAGAGCAAATCCCTTGCTCTTAAGACAATTAATGAGAGTGTGGAAGTTCACAACTCATTGAATGAGGATGAGGTAGATAAAGATGTGGCATATATTGTGAAAAATTTTCGAAAGTTCTTGAAGTTCAAGAAGAATGGAAAATTTGCTGAGAAGAGAAAATTCCCAAGTTTCGGAAAGGAGAAAAAGGATGGGAAGGAGTCTTAATCCTCTCAAGGAATCACGTGCTTTGAATGTAACGGACGTGGACATCTCAAGAAAGAGTGTCCCAATTATTTGAAAGCGAAGGGCAAGGTGTATGCCACCACTCTTAGTGATTCTGAATCCTCTGATTCAAATTCAGATGAAAGCTGTGATGGAGAGGGAAACTTCTCTGCATTCATGACCATTGCTCTAGTAGAATCTTCGAATGATTTGGGTGCGCTAGTGGAAGAGCTCGGTGAGCACTCTGAATTGGAGTCAATAGGGATAGTAGAGGAATCTAATGATGAGGAAGATGAAGGAACAGTGGGACTGCAAGAGACCTACAATTCTCTTCTTGAGAAGATGGGTGAATATGCAAAAGTGGATAATACAACCATAAAAAAGATGAAAAGGGTAGAGCAAGATTATAGAAGTCTTCTAGTGCGATACAAGGAGACCAAATGTGAAATGGAGACGCTAAATGGAGAGTTAATTAAAGCTTATACAAAGATAAAATTCCTTGAGCTTGAGGTAATTCAAGCTAATACTAAAGTAGAGCGGGTTTCCTTCAAGAAGCTTAATGAAGTGCTTACTCATCAAAAACCTTTCTCCGACAAAAGCAGATTGGGATACATCGGAGAGAGCAATTCGAGTGTCAAAGTGTCCAAAGATATGAAGTTCGTGAAAGCTAAGGAACTAGTGGTAGAAACTTCAGTTGTTGAGAAAGTGAAGTCGGAAAAGAAGAGGAACGTGACTGACCAACGGTTCTTGACTAAGCCTCCTAACAAATCAGTGGTCAAACCTAAGGCTCAAGGGAAATCACTCCCAAAGTCACAAAGAGGTCCGAGAATTCAACATTTCTACCATTGCTGTGGAATTCAAGGACACACCAGACCGAATTGTCATAAGCTGTGGGCATTAAAGAATGGCAACTATCAAAGGCCACGTGGACAAAGAAAAGATAAAGGGAACCCCAAGCAAGTGAAAGGGGGAGAAACTAAATCTAACATTGAAGATGTGATGAAGATGATTGATGTTTTCACCACCTGTTTGGCAAGCTTCTCCAGAAGGTTTGACAGCCATAACTCTCGTACCCAATCCTCTAGGGATATCACCCCAAACGCACGTGCTGTGTGGGTGAAGAGGGGTACTCATGCATAAGCATTACAACATGTCCATGCATTAATACTTCCTATGCTTTGTGACTTTGATTAGTTGTGTACTTTTGTTTTTGTTCCAGCTTGTGCTGAAAAATTTGTGTTTATTTGTTTGCAATTGTTTTAACTTTTTTTTGGGTCAACCTTTTCTTGCTTTTATGTCACGAATCCAAAAACACATAAAAAGTAGAAAATCCAAAAAGTTTGATCGACATAATTGTGTTTTGTCACAAGCATGTTTTGCCTTGTACCTTTGTGCTAATGGCTTTGTGCATTTACGAGCATAGCTTGTTCTTAATGCACTCATATCATTGTGGGAAAAAATTTTGAAATCTATGTGACTGTTGTAAATAGATCTTCAAACTTGTCATGAATGATTAGTCAATGGTCTTGTTAATCTTGAAACTTGCATAGACTTATGCCTATATATCTTCCCACTCTTTTATTTTTGTTTAAAAAGCTAATTTAAATCTTAAAATGAAAAGAGATAGTGAGCTATAAAAGCCTTTGCACATACTAGTATTTGACTAGAAAAAAGGGAAAGCGACTTTATGAAAAATGTATGATGCCCAAAAAAGCCAAAGGCTTACTCATCAAATTGAAATGTCAAAAATTTCAAGCATCGATCTCAAAATGAGTTGTATTGATTCAAAAAGATCAAATGTTATAATGTAAATGGAGCCAAATGAAAAACTTCATAATAATGTTATCAAGTTTTGTGGGAGGTCATATATGCATATTTCTATAATTGAGATAGGTCACTTTTCCTCGTGCTAATTGTGTATGTCTTGGTTGAATCGATCATTGAAGCTTCACATTAGACTAAGGACTATCTCATCTTTGGAACCCACACACATCACACATGTCTATGTTCAATGAATGCCTTATTCATTTGTGTGATTGTATTTGATTAAATGTGTTTCACATACTCAATT
The DNA here is from genome assembly GCA_019022515.1 of Quercus aquifolioides. NCBI lineage: Eukaryota > Viridiplantae > Streptophyta > Magnoliopsida > Fagales > Fagaceae > Quercus > Quercus aquifolioides. The sequence continues at coordinate 28,359,151 of CM032332.1, read as the reverse complement.
TTTGTTGATCAAACACAATTTTTTTTAGTGTTTTAATCGTTTTTGGAAAGTCTTTTGTTTTTGCAAAATTATCAAAAATTTCAAAAACTGTGTTGCCCTGTACTAGCGACTTGGTCGCGGGTCATTCCAATCGCATGCCCCCAGTCGCGAGCTTACACAAAAGGTTTTCGCACCTCACTAGCAAGTCAATGTCCCAATCGCAAAAAAGACTTAGAAAAATTTCCAAAATTTTGGGTTTTCACAATTCTTGTGACTCGGTTTGGCGACTTGTTCGCGAGTGGAAGCTCCAGTTGCGAGGTTATACAGAAATTTTTGGGACTTACTCACTGGTGGACCTTCCAGTCATAAAAAACACTAAGACAAATTTTTCAAAAATTTTGTCTCTAAGGTGTTTGGCGACTTGTTCGCGATTTGGTTCAGTTGCGAAAAACGCGTGTTTTGCGCTTTTAGGACAGTTTTTAAAATTTTTCACTTTTCCCTCGAACATTTTGACTGTTCATTGTCTTGTCCATTCATCTCCCTCACAAACTCACCGTGTTTCACTCTAAAATCCACCATTTTCATCATCTTCTCAACTACAATCCTCAAGAAAAGGTATGGGTTTTCTTATTTTCTCTAAGTATTTCATGTTAATAACCCTTAAATTCTTGGATTTTGAGTTTTTGAAAAACTTGAGTTTCGAATATGGTTTGGACATTTTTGATTGAGTTTGTTGAATGGATATTGTTGACATTGATAATATGATGCTTGTTATACATGTTTTCATGTTTGTGTATCATTTTTGAGTAGTTTATCATGATTGTGCTGTGGTACACAGATCATGCTTATTGTAATATTGTCTCAAAAGAAAATTACTCGTGTTACTGAGGATTTCATAGGTTACATTGTGCTTTGCTGTGCCTACACACTCATCACATTTGCACACCACACGCACTAGTGTTGCTCATGCTTAAATACATGATTAAATACTGCATACTTGGTTCATTTACCATGATTGAGTGATATGAATTTCTCAATGACAATGAGTATTTATTTCATGGACTAACTTGAATCTAATCAAGTTTATGTTTGCGTCTTGTGGTTTTGTACTTGGTTCTCTGCTATTTGTATGTTATCTTGCAGATTTCCCATCGTTCCTCTCGAGGAAAAGAGCCTGTAATTGATGTTCCATCATCCCCTATTTCAAAACGGACTCGTCATTCATCTCAAGCTTCCAACAGTGAGAGATTTAGGACTCCGCTTGATTCATAAACTTACTCAAGCATTTTTGTAGATGCTCCTATTGTGGTAGAAAGGGTTGTAAAGTTTGATACCTTGAGAACAACATTTATTCCTAGAATCTTTGAAGCAAAAGATTGGGTTGACCTATTCGGAAACTTCGAGGACCCAATTGAGAAATTGGTTAAGGAGTTCTATGCAAATGCTAGATACATTGGAGTTGAGTTGTAGTGTTGGGTACGAGGAAAGGAGTTCAGCATCAATCCAAACTACATTGTGAAGGTTCTTCGAATCAATAGACCGGCAAATGTAGACCTCACTTCATATGATGACAGGCTTCCTAAGGTTCAAGATATTCTACAAATTCTTGGACCAGATTATGAGATTTCATCCAAAGGCACGTTCATTGGAGCAGCAAAGTTTGCACCTGATCTGACGACTCTCAAATTGATCATGTTGTTCAACCTGTATCCACTCTCGAACACTGCATTCATCAATCTTGGAAGAGCACAATTTCTATGTGATCTCATCACCGGAGTTCAAATTGACATCTCTGCTCACATCTTCCAATTTAGAGGGAGAACAGCAGCTCAGTCAACAGCACGTACATGTCTTCCTTTCTGTAGTCTTCTCATGAAGATCATGGTCCTTGAAGGTGTTCGTACACCAACGGATTGAAAAATACTGCCACATCATCGACTAATATCCATGATATCTCTTCAAACAAGTAAGAGTCACTCCTCTAAAACACCTAAGAGTGAGTCTTTCCATCATGCTACCTCTTCTGGTCATGGCTCAGCCACTCATACTACACTTGTGCATACCGAGTCTGCATCTCCTCACACTCTTGAGTTACAAATAACTAGCACTCAGCCTACATAACCTAGCACTCAATCTGACAATCTACCCCTTTGAATTTAATTAACCATTTTGTTCGCTATATTCCGTACCAATTTGCTTGTAATTCAGCATTTAGAAACCTTGTATTTAGGTGGGAATCATATAAGGGTAGTGTGTGAGAGAGTGTGAAGAAAAGCTCAAAAGTGTGCACTCAGTAAGGACTCGCGACTGGATCTCGCAACTAGCTCATGGCTGGCAAGTCGCCAAAGGAGGCACACGTGTGAAGCATGCAGAGGAGTTGAAGAGTCTTGCCAGCTGGAGCACTACATGACAAAACTTCCAGTCTTACCAGGAAGTTAGCTCACGACTCGGACTCGCGACTCAATCAAGTCGCTAGGCCAAGTTGCCAGACCACTCTGTTTAGGAAAAACTGACCTTTCGCATTCCAAACACACACCAGTATAAATACCCATTATACCCACGTATTGTAGAGAGCTTCCAGAAAGAATTTTAAGAGAGAAATCTTAGAAAAAAACAAGATTAACTCATCCACAATCTTCATCCTTGATTCTCCAAATTCCTCTACTCTTACCCTCTTCATTGTTACATCCTTGAGAGGTACATTAGCCAAATCCTTATCTCACCATACCTATATCTGTGAGAAGGTTATTTGGTGCTTGGGAAGCCGTTAGGAAGGGACCAATTGATATTGGTTGATGCTATGGGCTATAGCGGGATCCGGTAAGCTAGAGAAGACAAATGTTCGGCGTAACCTCGTTGGAGCAAGAAGCTTGGAGGGCTTAGGTACACTAGGTAGATTAGGCTTGGAGGGTCTTCTGTTGTTCATGTACCTTGACTTCATTCTCTAATGGATTATTGACCGCTTGAAGGGCAGCGGAGAAGTTTTACGCCGAGGACTTCGGTTTCCTCTTCGATAACATATCGCTGTGTTGTCTTTGTGTTTGCGTCTCTCTTCCCTTAATCTTTGTCATTTAATTTCTGCTGTGGTTGTGGTTTTATTTGGTTTAGATTGTTTTATCAATTCTGTTTTAGCTTATTTTCATATTCCACACATACATTGTTTGATAATAAGCTTGAATTGATAATTTGTAATTTTGGAGTCTAAACGTTCAAGGTGTTTTACACACTAAATTGAACATTCACGGATGTTTTTAGGATATTTGTTATCAAACAATTTTAGAAAAGTTTTAATACCAATTTTATGAAAAATATAAAAGATTTGCCAATTTTTTTTTTCCTTTCTTATAAAAAGTTTTCAATGGTATTTCCTAAATGAATGCCCTTATGACATCCATGAACAAAATCCAATTAGGAATATTGTGATTTATCAAAAAAGAAGGGTTTGGTTAACGGTTTGTTAATGGACAATTTTAAAAAAGTTTTGATGCTACTTTATGAGAAATATAAATAGTCGAAGAAAGAAAAAATCAATTACTTTTTCTTTTTCTATAAAAAGTTTCTAAAAATATTTTATATACTAATACTCTTATGCCTACCATTAACTTTTTCAAAATAAAAATACTTTGAACCAGAATCGTTGAAATTTCCCACATACATTAATTTTCTAGTGAAATAAAATTTTACTATAAATGTGATGGTTCAGTCCCCGTGGCCTAAGACCTTGAGTTTTAAGTAGATAATCCGGTCTTGATGTTTTAGCCATGAAGTATAAGTTGTAAGATATATTTAGAGTTGCGGAATAAAATAAACATACCTCTAACAATAGTTGTTTAAGTCTTTGAACAAAAGAAGACTCGATCACTATATGATGATAGTGTATATAAAAGGGTCTTCTAGTCTATGACCTTTACCTCACATATTTCATTTTGATGGAGACAGACTATAAATATAAGCTAAATTAGAGACCCTTTTAAATTAAGATTTGTTTCATAACCTCCTTCCATCAAGGAGTTTAAAATTTGTAACTTCAAGGTGTTTACTAACCAAAAGGGTCATATCAATTGAGAGTAACTTAGAAATTGTTATTCACTATAGTGTCTTTTACAAATAAAATCCTTAAAACACAAGTTTTCATTTATTATTTAAATATGAGTCACATAAAGTTTTTTTAAAATCTTACGTAAGTATCTGGACTTCTGGATCTAGCCATTCACAAAGGACGGGTGGATTCCACTTTTATAATTAACTTTTTATATGGTATGCTATATGAATAAAATTTGGATGCTTTATTAAACTTAGAAACTAGTTGTAAAAAGATTAGCTACTGTCCAGATTGATTACACTTTCAAGTTGCATTGGGTTTTTTATTTTTATTTTTAAAGTTGAATGAAGAAGGTTTTTGACGAAAGAGATGGAAATATTTCTCTCACAGTTACGCAAAAGAACCGACCCAGCTAGCATATGTACTTCAGTACTTGGTACGTGATATTGTCTGAAGAAGCCGCATATGCATCATGTATAGTTCAAATTTCAAACTGATAAAGAGTCCAAATTTTTTTTTTTCAAACTGATAAAGCTAAAAACAGCCAACAAATAAGAAATATATAAATATATATATATATAAATCTGTAGTACACGAAGGCAATATAAGTAATAATCCAAGCACATTTATTTATCTCATGAAGTACGTAACTGAACGTTACAACATTTTATTCATACATATAACTTAGCTCTTAATCAGCACCCTTATTTTGCATACTTGGCTTTGTAGTCTTTCCAAAGCTGATCAACATTCTTCCCTAGTAGTTCAACAAAAAAATTAGCACTATAACCATTCCTCAATTTCTTATTCAATTCAGCCACGAACCCATTTCTAAGACTATTGCAATAGTCCAAAAATAGAGCCGTAACGTCATAGCCTTGATCCCATCTATCACCTTGCCCAGGCTTCACCCAGTGGCTAGGCGCATACCCTGCCTTCAATCTCACATAATCAGCAATTCCTTCAATCAATCCTCCTGGAGTACTTTGTCCATTACCATTCCACTGCCATATGTGTGTACTTTCATGGTATAACACACCAGTGATTTCCGTTTTCACATTGCCAGAATAGCCATTTATGTACCTTGCACTAACATGGATCTCGTTGTTGCTAGTATAAGCAACTCCATTCATGTCATCAACAAACAAGCTCACTTTGGCCACGTTCTTTCTGTCCGCGTCACTGTTTTGCTGGAACAGTCTCCATATGAAATTTGTGGCAGAAATCAAAGTTTGCTTACTGTATTTAGACCCAATTTCATTCTTGAATCGAACACCACCAGGAGTGTTCCCAGCATTGTTGGTGACAACATATTCAACTGCATGGATTCCACGCATGGCTACAACTACGGTTACTAGGAAAGAGAGGAAAAGCATGTGGTGAGCCATAGTTGTCTTGTAATTTTTTTCTTTAAGAGTTGGTTTTGCACAAGAAATGAGGTTGGCTCTGCGATTTATATAGGGAAACTATGACCGGTGCGAGGGCATTTAGTCATGATAGAGGATAGTACACGGCGTGGTTTTTATAATTTATGGGTGACAACATTGACTTTGACTAATTTATCCGACAAAAAAATATTGACTTTAATCTAGATCAGGCCTATCTGCCCGAAAATTATATTTTGTACCGAGCATATATGCGAGGTCTCTCATAAACAAACAGGCTCCATATATTGTGAGATCCGTCAATGTGTGAGTGACCCGATATATATGCATGGTACATCATATACTAGCTCCTATTTGCTGACCTAAAATCCTAAAATTGCGATTATCTAAACTGCGTAATACTTGTCTCTACTCTAAATATGGTCTTTAACCTTATTATTTTAAAAGATCCCAACTGAAGTTTAAAGGTACGTAATTACCGTACCTTTCCTTTTTTTTTTTTTTTTTTTGGGTACGGTACCCATTAGTAGGCAACCTATTATACTAGGTTACCAAATCCTCATATTTGACGGTTTCATCTTCACATAATGTAGTTTCAACATCACATGTGACAGTTCTTTTGTCACATTTGATGGTTCTCTTATTTTTTTTCTCACATTTAACGGTTCCATCCTCACATTTATATAGTTTCAACATCACATTTGACAGTACTTTTGTCACATTTGGTGGTTCCCTTATTTTTTCTCACATTTGATGGTTTCATCTTCACATTTTGCAATTCTAACATCACATATGACAGTTCTTTTATCACATTTGGTGGTTCCCTTATTTTTTTTTCTCATATTTGACGGTTCCAACCTCACATTGTGCAGTTCCAACATCACATGTGACAGTTCTTTTGTCATATTTGGTGGTTCTCTTATTTTTTCTCACATTTAACAGTTTCATTTTCACATTGTGTAGTTCCAACATCACATTTGACAGTACTTTTGTCACATTTGGTGGTTCCCTTATTTTTTCTCACATTTGATGGTTTCATCTTCACATTGTGTAGTTCTAACATCACATATGACAGTTCTTTTGTCATATTTGGTGGTTCCCTTATTTTTTTTCTTATATTTGACGGTTCCAACCTCACATTGTGCAGTTCCAACATCACATGTGACAGTTCTTTTGTCACATTTGGTGGTTCTCTTATTTTTTTCTCACATTTGACGGTTTCATCCTCATATTGTACAATTCCAACTTTACATTTGACAGTACTTTTGTCACATTTGGTAGTTCCCTTATTTTTTTCCTCACATTTGACGGTTTCATTCTCACATTGTGCAGTTTCAACATCACATTTGACAGTTCTTTTGTCACATTTGGTAGTTTTTTTTTTTTTTTTTTTTTCATATTTGACAATTTCATTCTCACATTATACAGTTATAACATCACATATAACAATTCTTTTATCACATTTGATGGTTCCTTATTTTTTCTCACATTTGAATTCCATGCATGGCTACAACTACGGTTACTTGGAAAGAGAGGAAAAGCATGTGGTGAGCCATAGTTGTCTAATAATTTTTTTCTTTAATAGTTGGTTTTGCACAAGAAATGAGGTTGGCTCTACGATTTATATAGTGAAGCTATGACCGGTGCGAGGGCATTTAGTCATGATAGAGGATAGTACACGGCGTGGTTTTTATAATTTATGGATGACAACATTGACTTTGACCAAATATAGCCGACAAAAAACATTGACTTTGATTTAGATCAGGCCTATCTGCCAACCTGAAATCCGAAAATTGCGGTTGTTTAAATCGCATAATTCTCGTCTCTTCTCTAATTAAATATAGAGTCTAAATATTCTGTACTATTTTTTGTATTTCACTTTATATTTTATTAATTATTATTTATCATGTTTTCATTTTACCTTTTTTATAGAACAACTGAAGTTTAAAATGGAGAGTAATCATATATATAGTAAATAGTGATTGGTGAAATATAGAATTATACACAAAAAATAGTACAGAAGATTTAGACTCCTATATATGATCCTTAACCTTATCATTTAAAAAGAACCCAATTGAAGTTTAAAAGTTAGAGCAAACATAATTTCACAGGTTGTGTGTATGATTATATCTAACTAATTTTGTACAATAATAATTAGCCCAAAGATATAAAGTGTGTGCGGGGTCTATTCATTAAGTGTAGAAGTTTGATGTGACATACTGCTTTTGAGGGTGTAAATAAATAGGTTTACATTATAATCTTATTGAATTTAAACTCAACAATTTCAACAATTTTTTTTTTTTTTTATACAGGAAATACTGAATATACTACGTAATCTTTAGTGACTAACGTGACAATAAATACAATTAATAGATTATAAAAGAAGATAAACGAATAATTTTTTTTTTTTTTTTTTTTGATTGGTGACATACATATCAGTTTGTGATGGTTATGTAATAAATTTTTTAATTTTCCTAACATTACTCTTTGAACTATGCCTAAACGCTAAACTATGCATAGTTCCTAAAATTTATATCTTTCCTAACATTACATTGAAATTAAAGAAAAATGTTTAAAATATTACAAATTGATTGAATGATAGAGATATTAAAAATTTTACTAAAAAGAATTTAAAAACAGAAGATGATCTATCACTAAAAAAAAAAAATTTAACATTCGTTTATTTGATGGTTGAATGAAACCCACCATTCACATTCATTATGATAATAGTTTGCTTACAACTAATGTAATAATAGATATAATTAGTTGATTTTAACAACGTAACAAATGAATATTAAATATTTTTATGATTGATAATCAAATTTGTAGTGTTATTGCCTTTACTCAATATTAAATGAAAAGGATGTCCAGTCTTCTTATTTAGAAAAGTTGGTTTTGAGATGCAAATTCTCCTTTATTTGCACCATCTTAATCATGGCATAGGCAAGGATAAATAACTAGTCGTTTTTAATTGTCATTTGGCAGGTCTAGGATAATATCTTAGCTAAATGTAATGACAAAAAGGTGGAATAAACTGAATATGCCAACTACTAACGACATAATTTAAAACCAGAAGATAAAAAACTTGGTAACTTTAAGATCAATAAACTGCCCAACTTAACTGACTTGTGTATGAAGACAAATTGTAGAACGACAAAAACAACAGGACACGACTCTATCTCAACAAATTGAATATAATCAAGAGGTTTTATCAAATATTTGTGCTATTAAATTTGAGAAATGCTACCACCATGCACCCTTAGTGTGGTGGTCACTCTACAAGTATAAGTGTTTTGTGGGGTGTAGGGGGCAAGGGTCGGGATTCAAGTCTTTAGGAGAGAGCTTCACACACATATACACTTCGATTAGACTAGAGTAGAATTTCTATCTTGTAAAAAAAAAAAAAAAATTGAGAAATGCTATGTACGTTATATTTTCATAATACTTTCACAATCAATTCTAAGTGACAAGTTGTTATAGATTATTATTAGTAGAGCAAAAAAGTAATTTCAATGATAAGTTTAAACTAAAAATGTTGTGAAAATATTATAAAAATGTTTTGAAAATATTATAAAAATGTTGTGAACATAGTAATTCTCATTAAATTTAAATATATTTTCAAGAGTCTTGTAACTCAATAACATTACTAGTTCTTTATGAGGGGAAAAAAAAAAAACTTTCACGTAAAATTAACCTAAAAATTATAGAACATCTTAATCAAAAGTACAATATTTTCCCATATATTATCTAGCAATCTTCAACAGATTTCTTTTTAGTGTTGTTCCTAATCACCTCTTTATAAATAAGAAATTAAGCCAAATAAAAAACAACAATTTTAAAATCTTTATTTTAACATATATGGATAATAATAATAAAAATTAATTCAATTCTCTAAGTGTTTTACTTTAAATTTTTTTTAATTAAATTTAAACACATAATTTTATAGATTAATGTTATTCAATTTTCTTATCTTTCTCAAAGAAAACTAATTTTAATATAGTAATTGAAGAATTAAGGTACAATACTAAAAAAAAAACTGTATATAAAATTTTGTTTTCTACACACTTTTATATATATATATATCAACCAGAAAAGAGCACCTTACAAGCTTGTTGACTGAGACTAGCTATAGTGTGTAGGTATGCTGGTAGCCAAAGCAGCTATAGAATATACATTGTTAAGCACAAAATTAGGCACAAAAAGGAACCTAAAGACTAGCCCTTTTTGTTTTGAGGATAAGATATTTTCAAACATAGTTTTTTCTTGCCACTTGGGTTACAATTCATGTTGAAAAGCTGGACTAGTCTCTTACTGCTACTTAAAACCAAAATCTGGTTGAAACCATGTATTCTAGCTTGTACTGCTGCCTCCATTAGAGCTTCTAGCAATGCTCCATAGGCTGATCTTGCTGCACTGCTGGTACACCCTTTGAAAACAGTGGCCCCCTGGATATTCTGGGCCGTGTAAGAGTATGCACTTCTTTGAACACTTTTCTTTCGAACTCCAGCTATCTTGATGATGAGATTCCACTGTCCACCCAACCTTTGATCTATAAAATGCTGTTCAGCATCTCCCTTGTCAGCAGTGTCGCTTTTGTCAAAAACATCCTGATACGTGCAAAATAGATGTTGTGAAGTTAAAATGACATTCATAGGGTTAGGTTATATTCCCTTGTGTACAACTTTGCTCCTATGATTCCATATAGACCAGAGAGTGGTGAAAAGAAGTTGCAGATATCTTATATTGTCCTCTTCCATCTGTTTGTGTCTAAAGATTTACTGCTAACCCACTGTTGGACTAATATAGGGCATAGATCAGAGGTATGGATGGCTAAAGGGGAGCCATACCAACAGGCTCTAGCAAAGGGGCAGTGGAGAAACAGGTGGGTGGAGGATTGTTCATCTATATCACAAAAGGGGTAGAGGCAAGTAGTTGCAATTCCTCTATTTTTTTAGAGTAAGAAAAGTTGGTAGACTGTCATGAAATAGTTTCCAAACAAAGTTGCAAGTTTTTAAAAGTACTTTACCCTTCCAAATGAGGTTCCACTCAGCATTGGGTGGGCTATGGGACATGTGGGTGGCTGGGGATGTTTGGTTAGCATCTTTCAAGAGTACCTTGTAAGCTTTATGAACTTTATGTTCCCCTAAATTGGAAAATTTCCACATGAGCTTATCCGAGAATACTCCTATTTTAGAAATAGGGATGCTTAAAATCTCAGAACACACAGGGTAAATAAAGATAGTTTTAACCAAATCAGGTTTCTAAGAACACGAATTCTGGTCAATCAGGTTTGCTATAGTGCATGTTGTGAGATTTGGGTTTTGCAAATTCTGGGTTGGATACCAAGTGTAGAGATGGAAAATTCCCGACCTATCACAAGTTGACACATCATACTACCAAGTCCACAAAATACAACCAATTACAAAGCTCCATGTATTGTTGCTAGGTTTTACTATCACTGCTCAGAAACCAACATAAATTTGCCAAGTGTCATGCAAAAACCAATCACGCATCATCGCATATAAGCAATGACATAAGCAGTCTCGCACTTGTAAGCGATAATATAATCAGTCCAGCACGTGTAAACAATGACATAAGCGGACCAATTAGCCTGTGACATATGTCACCAATTAGACTCCGCCACGTGTCCCTCACCTACCCCCAAATTCCTATAAATAGAAGCCTTCCTAAGGCATTTAAGGGGACACCAAGCCATTTGGAGCATAAGCAGCATCAGAGAAGATTCAGAAGCACTCAGAAGTATAGAAGCTCTGCAGGAATCAAGCCTCAAAGCCTTCAAGAACTTCAAACTCAAAATCAAAGAACATTCGAAACAGAATCATCTAAACTATCTACCTAGATCTCAAAGTTCACCGGAATCAAGCTCAAAAGCCTCCAGAAACCTCAACAATCCATAAATCAACGAAGCTTTACAGATTCAAGCCTTTAAAGCGCCGAAGAATCCACCACAAATCTTTAAAGACGAAGAACGCACCAAGAACACAAAGAACATACGAAGAACAAAGAATTTCTAACAAGCTCATAGCTAGAGATTCATTATGATTCTATTTCAAGGGTCCTCGATCCATCCTTCAGCCAAATTGAAGAATATTTTGTGTTTGAGTCAAAATTACATTATTACAATTCCAATCAACAAGTCTTTCAAGGAGATCGAATCAGAGGATCACTCTTTTTTAATTTTGGAGAATTGTACCACACATTCATAAATACAAATTCACATTTATGAAACTATTTTACTTGTTTGATTTATTTCAAACTAGAAATTTAGTTGTCTACAAATTTTGGCACGCTCGGTAGGACATCTCTGCCTCTCATCTCTTTCTCCTTCAAAAGAAAAGAAATTCTATATCAATTTTCTACCAGCTTCAATGGCCTCTAGTAAGAATATCTGAAAATCAATAGTTGATGCTTCCAGTGCTGATGATTACGTCGGTCCAATCACTCACAGTTGGTCCAAAGCTCTTGATCGACTTCAACCCCAACCAACCAAAGAAGGCAAGCTTCATAGAACCATCTCTCTGGACTTTCATGCAAATAGGAAAGCTACCGCTTAGGATTCATCTGTCTCGAAAGATTTGGAGATCAATAATGAATCATCCCCAACAAAGACCTTTTCTATCAACTCTTCACCTGTGATGAGAAACTTAAGGAATGAAGTACCTTTGACTCATCTTGTTTCATCATTTTCTCCATCATATCTAGAGGTCATGCCAATAATAATGACTAACACCTTTACCATGGAAGAAAAGATGGCTGAAATGGAACAAAGGGTCGTCCTTCTCACCAAAGCACTTAAAGAAAAGGACGTCAAAATTGCAACCCTAATGAACAAGCTGGAGGTACAAGATTCGGGTGAATCAAGTCTTGGCCCTGAGCACCCACCTAGCTTTACCTTGAAAGGAGAAAATGCTAGGGTTGATAAGGAAAAAGGAGGTGAAGGCACTTCTCAACACGAACATTCCACCTCAATGGCCTCGATATCTATCCAACAATTGCAAGACATGATAACAAATACCATTCAAGCATAATATGGAGGTTCTTCTACGAGTTCTCTCATATATTCGAAACCCTACACAAAGTGCATCAATAACATGAGAATGCCAAATGGGTATCAACCCCCCAAGTTCTTGTAATTTGATGGCAAAAGAAACCCTAAGCAACACATTGCTCACTTTGTAGAGACTTGTGAGAATGTAGGGACTCAAGGAGGCCTCTTTGTAAAGTAGTTTGTTCGTTCACTGAAGGGGAACGCCTTTGATTGGTATTCAGACTTAGAACCCGAGTCAATCGATAGTTGGAAACAACTTGGAAGGGAGTTTCTCAACCGATTCTACAGCACATGGCGCATGGTAGGCATGATGGAGCTTACCAATACCAAACAGTGGAAAGATGAGCCCGTCGTTGATTACATCAATCAGTGGCGTTCTTTGAATCTAGATTGTAAGGATAGACTTTCTGAAATATCTGCCGTAGAGATGTGCATCCAAGGCATGCATTTGGGGACTTCTTTACACCCTTCATGGGATAAAGCCCCGAACATTTGAAGAGTTAGCAACTCGTGCGCATGACATGGAATTGAGTATCTCTAGCCATGGAAATACGAAACCTCTCGTACCTGAAGAAAGGAAAGAAAGACAGGAAATAAGGAAAAATGACAGGAATGCGAAAAGTAATATCAAAGACTCAATGAATGTCAATCTTGCCCCAGTCAAAATTTCAACAAGAAATGTGAAGGCTAATGAGAAGAGGTGTGAGAGACCGCGCCCCCGGCCCACATTTTTTTAGGAATGTTGGGCCAAACCCACGTGAATGGGCGGAGTCGTGTTATTGCCTCTCAAAATGGAGGTTCGACTAGTTATATTTTCCCCTTTAGATTAAGGGTTTTACAATGGAGTCGCCACTTATTTAATTGTTGGAAAAATAAGAAAATCATAGTTGAAAAATTCCTCATTTTATTAATTTGAAATTTGAATTTACATTGATCATAGGAAAATTACATGGCTTTGGTCCTAGATACAATCTAAGATAAAGTACATGGCTTTGTTTCCTAGTTACAATCTAGAAATTGAAAATTATAAGGATAAGCATTTGATCTACTAACCCTTGATCTAAGTTCGGAGGCTATGTTACAAGGTGGGAAGGTGTTAGGCACCCACCTTGCCCGGTGAAACCGGTCTTCTAGACTATGGTGGCCAACAATCATATCATATCATCCAATATGTCAATCAATTTACATGTTGAATTTGATGTGTGTGCATATGATAAACCCTAATTCAATTTATTAAACATTGCATTTGGATTGAAAAATAAAATTCTAGTGAATGTGTATGGAAGGTGATAACCTAAATTCAAGGATTTGAAAGTGTGGGGGAGAAAAGCCCAGCCCAACTTATTGGGCCCAAGGCCCTATCCGAGCACCACTGTTCGCCCGAGGAGACCAAGACGCAGCCAGGGTCCCACGTGAAAAGGGAGTGTCCGCTGACGAGCACGTGTACCGTCCGAGGAGATGTTCATACGTCCGAGGAGACCGATACCCCCGGATCCGACGAGGTTTTCGCCCGGCACGTGTCAAGCGACCTGTCTGACAAGTGTCAGGGGAGAAAAGGGGCCTCGGACACACAAGAAGGCGATTGGAACAGAGAAATATCAAGGAGACAGACTTCAACCACCGCATTTAATGCACTGCACCTACCCTTCTGGCCGCATTTATGTGGAGAAGACCCCTGAACAGTACATCCTCAGCTACCGCCACTCAGACAGGGCTAAAGGGGGAGTGTGATGGGACATGCACTCAAGTGGGAGCCCAGATGGTGAACAAGTGGACGGTGGAGATGTAGGAAGACGGTACTATATAAGAGGGAAAGAGGCCCCTGATAAGGGGATCGAGAATCCAGAGAGAGAAAAGAGCATATAATTTCACTGTAGCTCCTACATTTGTAACTGAAGTTCATCAATGAAAATCGCCTCCTCGGACGAGACATTCATCACTGTCCGAGCACTCTTTTATTCAAATTTCCCAATTTTCTATGCCGTTTAATACTGTTATTTTTCATTACTAGCCTAGCTCTTTCACCCACTCTCTACAAATTTATTGTTTTGGGTTCAGTGGGCTCCAAACCCATACCTCCTTGGGCTTGGGCTGCAGAATCTGACCCTACAATTGGCGCCGTCTGTGGGGAGAGCTTGTGCAAGAGTGGAATAAGCAGTTGATGATGGCAGAACAAGGTGAGCAACAAGCAGAATCCAGGGCATCCCAACACGTGGACCATGTTGTCAACTTAGAGAGGAGACAAAACCATGAGGGCAGTGTACACACCGTGCGCCTTAGCCAGAGCCAATCACAGAGCGGGAGTCACATGTCCCATGCAGAGAAGAACCGTGACTTACAACTGGAAGTGGAAAAACTAAAGAGGGAGTTGCGACATGCAAAGAGGAAACGGGCTTCCTCGTACTCTGAAGATGATCTTGATGACGAGCAGGACGTCTCTTACCAACACAAGTCCAAGACACCAGCTAGCGAGTCCTACACCTGTGTAGAGGAGTCCCATCGTAAAAGGGAGCGTAGGAGCCCATCACACGAGGACATGGAGAATGATGCCATGAACAGGGCTCTAAATCAGATATCCAGGTCACCCTTCACGCGCAGGATAGAGGAGGCCAGACTCCCTCGGCGCTTTAATCAGCCAACGTTCACCGTCTACAACGGTAAAACTGACCCCGTTGAGCACGTGAGCCATTTTAACCAGAGGATGGCTGTCTACTCCAGAGATGAAGCTCTGATGTGCAAGGTCTTCCCTTCCAGTCTTGGGCCCGTTGCTATGAGATGGTTTGATGGTTTGAGGGCGGGCTCCATCAACTCCTTCAAGGAGCTCACTCAGGCGTTCGGCTCCCGTTTTGTTACGTGCCGAAGAGTGGCCAGGCCTCTCTCTTCCCTGCTATCCTTGTCCATGCAGGAAGGCGAGTCCTTAAAGGCGTATTCGGACAGATATTGGGAGATGTTCAATGAGGTGGAGGGCAACAACGATGCAATGGCCCTCAGCACGTTCAAGCTCGGCCTCCCTACCGACCACGGTTTGAGGGGATCCCTATCTGGCAAACCAGTCACAAACGTGCGTCAACTGATGGACCGCATAGAGAAGTATAAGAGGGTTGAAGAAGATCAGCAGCAGGGCAAGGGAAAGGACAAGGTTATCCCTCAGGAGAGGAGAGATTCGCGGTCGGACCGGTACAATTACAATAAACCGCGAAGGGATTTTGCCGGGCAATCAGGATCGATGAATCCTCAATCGGTCAACACCGTGTTCAAAGAGCCAGTGCATCAGGTCTTGGAAAAGATTAAGAATGAATCATTCTTCAGGTGGCCGAACAAGATGGTAGGAAACCCCGAGAGACGTAACCACAATCTCTACTGCCAGTACCATCAAGACCATGGGCATACAACGGAAGATTGTAGGAGTCTGTGGGATCACCTAGACCAGTTGGTCCGCGATGGTAAGCTGAAACATCTTCTGCACCCCTCCAGCGGCCGAGCGCCGACGGGCTCAGGGCCACGCAGGGACGACCCCTCAAAGCCACCGCTTGGGACCATAAACGTCGTCTTCGCTGCGCCGGGAAGAACAGGGTCCTGGCCTTTGAAAGTTATGTCGGTAGGCCGACCACTCGCAGGGGAGTCGAGCCGAGGACAGAAGAGAGCTAGGTCCGGTGCCCCGTTGGTTATGGGATTCTCGGACGAGGACATGATCGGCACCATCCAACCCCATGATGATGCACTAGTCATCACCCTCAGAATAGGAGGGTACGATGTAAAGAGGGTGATGGTGGACCAGGGCAGTGCCGTGGAGATAATGTACCCAGACCTCTACAAGGGGCTAGGCTTAAAGCCTCAGGACCTGACGCCGTACGATTCCCCCCTGTTCACCTTTGAAGGAAGGCCTGTCATTCCGAAAGGCCGGATACGCTTGCCTGTGCAGTCCGGCTCCGAGGTGGTAGAGCTGGATTTCATCGTCGTGGACGCATATTCGCCCTACACGGCACTCGTAGGCAGACCTTGGATTCACGCACTTGGGGCTGTCCCCTCTACTTTGCACCAGAAGGTCAAATATCCATCAGAAGGTCAGATACATGAAATCCGAGGAGATCAGTCTGTTGCTAGGCAGTGCCTGATAGCCGCCATTCAGCATGAGGCCCCAGCCGAATCCTCGGACGTAGCTAGGAAGAATTTATAGCAACTACAGCCCCGGGGATCGCCCTTTGAAGAACCAGATGAAAGCGCTCGGTGTGAGGATTTGACGAAAGTAATCATTGGGGATGATCCTGACAGGTTCTTCCAAGTCGGATCTCAGCTGCCTCTTCAAGAGAAGGAGGAGCTGATAGAGTTCCTCAAGCAAAACCTCGACGTGTTTGCCTGGAGTGCTTACGAGGCCCCAAGGGTGGACCCGGAGTTCATATGCCATCATTTGAAGGTGAATCCACTGGTCACCCCCAAGCCAGCAACCTATTCGGCGCCCATCCAAGGAGCACGCTGACGCAGTGAGGGACGAGGGTGACGAACTCAAAGCAGCTGGGGCTATCAAAGAGGTTTTTTATCCCGAATGGCTAGCGAATACCGTGGTAGTAAGGAAGAAGAGTGGGAAGTGGCGAGTATGCGTGGACTTCACGGACCTGAATAGGGCATGCCCCAAAGACCCGTTCCCTATGCCGAAGATCGATCAGCTGGTTGACGCCACTGTCGGCCACCCTCGGATGAGTTTCCTGGATGCCTTCCAAGGCTACCATCAGATACCATTAGCCTGGAGGACCAGAAGAAAACTGCCTTCGTCACCCCTATTGGCAACTACCACTATAAAGTGATGCCGTTCGGCCTGAAGAATGCGGGAGCTACCTACCAGAGGATGATGACGAGGATGTTCGAACCACAGCTGGGCAAGAGCATCGAGATTTACATAGATGACATGGTGGTGAAGAGCAAAGTTATAGCCGAGCATGCGAAAGACCTTGAAAGTACTTTTGAGGTTCTACGGAAACACAAGCTACGACTGAATGCCTCTAAGTGCTCGTTTGGGGTGGGGTCCGGCAAGTTCTTGGGATACATGGTCACCCACAGAGGAATTGAGGTCAACCCCGACCAGATAAAGGCCATCAACAACCTCCGAGCTCCTCGGAATCCCAAGGAAGTTCAGAAACTGACTGGAATGACAGCTGCCCTCAATCGGTTCATCTCTAGATCAGCAGACAGGTGTCGGCCTTTTTTCCTCTCTACTCAACAAGTGGAAGGGATTCGAATGGACTGAGGAATGTGCTTTGGCGTTCCAGCAACTCAAGGATTACCTGTCTCGGCCACCAATCATGTCCAGCCCAAGCCAGACGAGGTACTGTTCGCCTACATCGCTGTAGCTCCCCTATGCGGTGAGCCTGGTGTTGATACGGTCAGACTCTGGTGTACAAAGGCCCGTCTATTACGTAAGCAAGTCCTGCACGAGGCTGAGATTCGTTACTTGCCACTAGAGAAGGCCATCTTAGCAGTAGTGCTTGGCACACGGAAGCTACCACACTACTTCCAAGCCCACACGGTGATCGTTCTCACACAACTCCCACTCAAAGCTATACTCCGAAGTGCCGATTACACTGGTCGGATTGCCAAGTGGGGTACGATCTTAGGGGCTTTTGATATAAGATACATGCCCCGCACATCGGTCAAGGGGCAGGTTCTCGCAGATTTGGTGGCTGAGTTCACGGAGCCCCAGCTAGAAGAGGTGGGGCCCACGTCGGGCATGGATGAAAAATCAGTTGGCATGGTCTCTCAACAGAATCCTTCCCATTGGGAAGTGTATGTCGATGGCGCGGCGAACCAAAGAGGCTCTGGAGTTGGGCTAGTATTGATATCCCCCGAGAAAATCATTATTGAGAAATCATTGAGGCTGGACTTCTCGGCTACAAATAACGAAGCAGAGTATGAGGCCCTACTGATGGGGATGACTATGGTCCGTAAAATGGGTGCGAAATCCGTAGAGCTGTTCTCGGACTCAAGACTGGTAGTAGGTCAAGTGCAAGGCGAGTTTGAGGCAAAGGACGAAAGAATGCAGGGATACTTAGGTCGTGTTAAACACCTACAATCAGAGTTTGAATTCTTCAGTTTGCTGCATATCCCCAGGAGTGGCAACTCACATGCTGACTCCCTGGCCACGTAGCCACCTCTTCGGCACAAGGCTTGCCGAGGGTCATCCTCGTCGAGGACCTGCACAGGCCTACAGAGACAAGGTCTGGGGGAGTCCAGGTTCACCAGATCAGGGCCGGGCCGTGCTGGATGGACCCGTTGATCAAATTTATCAAAGAAGATATATTGCCTGAAGAGAAGGCCGAAGCCGATAAAATTCGGAGGAAGGCGACTAAGTTCTGGCTATCCGAAGACCAGAAACTATACAAGCGCTCCTATTCGGGACCATATTTGTTGTGCGTACATCCCGAGGCGACCGAGGCACTGCTAGAAGAGTTACATGAAGGAATCTGTGGGAGCCACACCGGGGGCAGGTCCTTGGCTCACCGAGCCCTCACCCAAGGCTATTGGTGGCCTAACATGCAGAAGGAGGCACACGAGTACGTCAAAAGGTGCGACCAATGTCAGCGCTTCGCTCCAAACATTCACCAGCCAGGGGGAAACCTGAATCCGCTGTCTAGCCCATGGCCCTTTGCCCAATGGGGCTTGGATATTGTGGGACCCTTCCCCAAAGCTGCAGGAAACAAGAAGTACCTCCTGGTCGGAACAGACTATTTCACCAAGTGGGTTGAAGCCGAGCCATTAGCTAACATAGGGACGTTGATGTGCAAAGTTCGTGTGGAAGAACATTGTCACACGGTTTGGAGTTCCTCACACCCTCATCTCGGACAACGGTTTACAGTTCGACAGCAAGGCCTTCAGGAATTACTGCTGCGAGCTGGGAATTACAAACAGATACTCCACTCCAGCCTATCCCCAAGGTAATGGCCAGGCAGAAGCTTCCAACAAGGTCATACTGAACGGTTTAAAGAAGAGGCTGGATGATGCAAAGGGCAGATGGGTAGAGGAGTTGCCACATGTGCTTTGGGCTTACAGAACTACGCCCGCAGATCCACTGGAGAGACCCCCTTCTCTATGACCTATGGGGCTGAAGCTGTCATTCCTCTGGAAACAGGGTTCCCAACACTAAGAACTAGCTCATTCAGTCCAGCCGACAACGACGAGCAGCTACGGAACGGCTTAGACTTAATTGAGGAAAGAAGGGAGAATGCAATGGTTCGGTTGGCACACTACCAACAAAAACTCAGACAAGGCTACGACGCTAACGTGAAGTTGAGGCCTTTAGAGCCCGGCGATCTGGTGCTGAGGAAAGTTGTGGGCACCGCAAAGAACCCAGCTTGGGGGAAATTGGGACCCAATTGGGAGGGACCATACCGCATCACTTCAGGCGCTGGTATTGGAGCATATTTCTTAGAAGATTTGGATAGTCATGTAATCCCTCGCCCTTGGAATGTAAATAACCTCAAGAGGTACTTTTATTAATCAAGTCTTCTCTTCAGTTGATATACCAATTCGCTGCGCAAAGTTTCTCTCAAGTGTTTAAACTTAAATCCAATCATGCCTG
This sequence comes from Quercus aquifolioides, assembly GCA_019022515.1. NCBI lineage: Eukaryota > Viridiplantae > Streptophyta > Magnoliopsida > Fagales > Fagaceae > Quercus > Quercus aquifolioides. Next base: position 28,339,106 of record CM032332.1, on the reverse strand, counting down.
TAGTCCTCGGACCAGATGATTAGGGTTAGTTAACACTCATTCACCGCTCTCTCAAGTGTTTTAAACTTAAATCCAATCATGCCTGTAGTCCTCGGACCAGATGATTAGGGTTAGTTAACACTCATTCACCGCTCTCTCAAGTGTTTAAACTTAAATCCAATCATGCCTGTAGTCCTCGGACCAGATGATTAGGGTTAGTTAACACTCATTCACCGCTCTCTCAAGTGTTTAAACTTAAACCCAATCATGCCTGTAGTCCTCGGACCAGATGATTAGGGTTAGTTAACACTCATTCACCGCTCTCTCAAGTGTTTAAACTTAAATCCAATCATGCTGTAGTCCTCGGACCAGATGATTAGGGTTAGTTAACACTCATTCACCGCTCTCTCAAGTGTTTAAACTTAAATCCAATCATGCCTGTAGTCCTCGGACCAGATGATTAGGGTTAGTTAACACTCATTCACCGCTCTCTCAAGTGTTTAAACTTAAACCCAATCATGCCTGTAGTCCTCGGACCAGATGATTAGGGTTAGTTAACACTCATTCACCGCTCTCTCAAGTGTTTAAACTTAAATCCAATCATGCCTGTAGTCCTCGGACCAGATGATTAGGGTTAGTTAACACTCATTCGCCGTTAGCTTAGGTGTTTAAACTTAAATCCAATCATGCCTGTAGTCCTCGGACCAGATGATTAAGGTTAGTTAACACCGTTAGCTCAAGTGTTTAAACTTAAATCCAATCATGCCTGTAGTCCTCGGACCAGATGATTTGGGTTAGTTAACACTCGGTTACAGTTCTATAGTGTTTAAACTTAAATCCAATCATGCCTGTAGTCCTCGGACCAGATGATTTGGGTTAGTTAACACTCGGTTACAGTTCTATAGTGTTTAAACTTAAATCCAATCATGCCTGTAGTCCTCGGACCAGATGATTTGGGTTAGTTAACACTCGGTTACAGTTCTATAGTGTTTAAACTTAAATCCAATCATGCCTGTAGTCCTCGGACCAGATGATTTGGGTTAGTTAGCACTCGGTTACAGTTCTATAGTGTTTAAACTTAAATCCAATCATGCCTGTAGTCCTCGGACCAGATGATTTGGGTTAGTTAGCACTCGGTTACAGTTCTATAGTGTTTAAACTTAAATCCAATCATGCCTGTAGTCCTCGGACCAGATGATTTGGGTTAGTTAGCACTCGGTTGCAGTTCTGGTGTTTAAAGCTTAAATACAGTTATGCCTGCAGTCCTCGGACCAGATGACTAGGATTATTTAACTCAAGCACATTCGAATCCTGTAATCTTTAAACCGGTCGACAGGTTAGTCAATACCCCTATGCGTTTAAATTGATTCTAATTTACAAGACTTTCCCCTAGTCGTGTTTAGTTTGAAACCGAGGAATGGCGACTTATGTTCAGTTTGAAAAGACATGCAATCCATCAATAACTCTTGGAGGGCCTATTCTTTTCATTAATAATCTTAGTTATGATGTGTCAAATAGGTTTGTTTGTATTATTTTGTCACGAGTGCAATGTACAGTTGTATATAACAAAAATAGTTGGTAAGACATGTATTTAAAGACATCATAGACGAATGAAAAACTATTCCATTAATAAAAAGTTGGTTTACAATTCTTCGGACAAAGGAAAGAAAACACAGGTGCAAAAAACAAAAAGGTGAAAGCCCTATACATCTATTTCTTTGCCGAGGGGAGCACGGTGTCAGCAGCCTGGCCTATCCGAGCGGTTGCCTCAGGGGCTTGGTCCTTGGGCTCAGAAGGAACTTTCTCTTCGCCTGGCCCTTTGCCTTTCTCTTTGGCTGGCTCAGCTGGCTTGTCCTTGCCGCTTGGCTGACCAGCATCCTTGCTTGCTCCCACAGTGGGTGGAACGTCGCTGACCGAGATTGGTTCCGAAGCTTCTGGCAGCTGTGGAGCAGGAGGGAGATCAGTTCCTGGGAGCTCTCGGATATCAGGGTCGTAGTATACGCTCCCAGGATGCCTCAGCTCCGAGTCGGCAGGAACTCCAGCTGCATCCAGGGCTTTGCCCCAACTTATGTCACAGTAGTCTCGGCTGACCGAGGCGAACTGCTCTAGAAGCTGGGACGTGGCTGTCTCTACCCCCAGCTGGTAAGCTGTTTTCTTTTCAGCCTCGGTCGCCTCCTGAGCCAACTGGGCTTTCTCCTCGGCATATCGGACTTGGTCTTTAGCTCTTCGGAGTTCATCCCTTAGCCCATTGACCAGCTCCCTCTCAGTCTTCAGATCGGTCTCTGCCGCCTTTAGCAACTTACGCTGGTCTTCGGCCTGCTTCTCAGCGTTCCTTATCCCAGCGTCAAGGCTTTTCTTCTGGCTGGTCATGTCCGCGAGCTCCCCGGACAGGCGGGTGCAATCATCCTTCAGTTGGCCCAGAGATTTCTCCGCCTCATCTCGGGAGTAGATCGCCGCCTGGGCTTCAAGGCGATTCTTCTTGTCCCACTCCTCAGCCACGTAAATCTGCTGGGTGACCTGCATGGTGGAAACTCTAAGTGTCAGACACAGAAAAATAGGAAAGGCAAAAGTCAATGATTCAGCTAAATGAATCGAGGTTTACTTACGATGGCTAAGTCCCTCTTCAGGGATCGAAAGAGCTCGGCTGATTGAAACGCCTGAAGGACTCCATGTCATGAGGAAGAGAAGTGGTTGCTGCAGGGCCTCAGCAACGTAGCCGGCCCTCCCTCCATCATAATTCCTGAGGGAGGTCTCCCAGAGGATTGGAGCGCCCTCCAACTCCAATTTCGGAGACCAAATCCGCGGTCCCCCTCCTCCTCGGCGCACTTCCGCCATTGTGCCCTCGTCTCGGCTCTCAGTAGACTGAGCCCTGCGAGTTCGGCCGTCCTGTGCCACTTTTTGCTGTTTGGCTCCTTTTGGTGGTGGCACCTGTTTTTCCCCAACCTCAGTGTGGGGTCTCTTCCTCTGCAAAGTTGGCACTGGTTTCAGGTTTGGGTCAGGGATCTGAGTAGGCGCTGGAGGAAGAGTCGCCACGGACTTAGATGTTCCAACATCTTTCGGGTCCGACTTTTTGCCTCTCCCCTTCATCAGGTTTTTCAGATCCATATCCTCGTCCGAGGAGTCTTCTAAGTGAGTAGCTAATAAGTTAAGCTGGGCGCCTGACTGCTCGTAGGCCTCTTCCTCGGCGTCTGAGATCTCTACCACCTGGTTTACTCTTGAAGCCTCTCCCTCAAACTGAAATTCGTCTATCTGCTCTTCTAGCGACGAAGTGGAGGAGCCAGCCCCCTCACCTTCAATCTCCTGTCCGAGGGGAACTTGCTGAAGTGGTTGGATAAGGGGAGGTGCAGCCCGGGGGATTGGACGGGGTACAGGATCAAGATCGTAGGGCGCTAAGAAGCCCTTCCGACCAACGTCGATGCGCGCAAGGCGATAGTCTCCCTGGACGATTGCGTTGCCGACTGGTTGATAACCCTTTGGCTTCCCTGTATATCCGAGAATGAGGGGAGCAGACCGCAGTTGCCCGTCGTCGCTCACGAAGATCTCCGACCTTAGAAGGAAATTGAGAGCAGCGACGTTCGTTAAGCCGATCTGAGGAGAAACTTGTCTCTTATCTGTTGCAAGCAAAAAGAAAAAATGGTTAGAAGCTTGGAAATAGTGACCGAAGAGAAGTCAAAAAACCGTTAAGAGACGGGCCCTAAGCCTATGGTCAGTGCGCCTAATTCTATGTCACACCTGGCTTCCCATGCTTGGTTGGGCAACCAGGGCCATCTCGCCAGGCGCCCGAGACGATCACGTAGTCGTCTTTCATCCTTTGTTGGACTTGGGAAGGCAAGAAATGAGCCTGACGACATCCGACCTGGATTTCAAGTAGTACCCAGCATCTTGCTGGCTATGGCATTCGTACAGATATACCACGTCAAGCCAGGTGAGTCCCAGCCCCATATGGCGCTCAAGGTCCTCAATCGCTCCTAGGATTCTAAACATATTGGGCGCGCACTGCCAGGGAGTAAGCCTATGGTTCCGAAGGTAGGCAGCGGTGATGGGACCCATGGGGATTGTCATTCCCCCTTCTTTGAAGGCGATGAGAGGGATAACCACCTCTCCTGTCTTCCGGTCTGTTAGTATTTTTTCTGGAGGGCAATACCTCACACCCACGTTAGGGGGGATGCGATACGTGGACCTAAACACCTCTATTTGCTCAGGGCTGTCCATCATGCACTCGAGTTTTCCCATGGTGATTAAGTAAGGCGGTTTGCCGAAGAGAAAACTAAAGATTCAGAGGGCGACGACTTACAAGGGCTAGTCCGGAGAAGCGATTGCAGGCTCGCGGAAGGGCTCGTGAGGGTTCTGAGCAAGATTGGCACCGGCGACTGAAAGATTCGGACGGAGAGGTTTGGGCGGAGTGAGGCGTCTGTTCTTACTTGAGCGTCTGGAGATGGAAAGTGAGGAGGAAGTGATTTCCTCTGAGGCTTAATACGGGGGCAAGCGAAAGGTCAGGGGCATTCCCGCCCAAATCGTGAAGAAAAAACCACAGCCCTTGGATCGATCAGCCACCGTTGGATGCGAAGGACAAAACGTCACCTGGTGCAGTTAATGCAGCGCTTTGGGAATAAGGAAACCGCAGCGGCATTAATGAGGCGTCTGCCTCCCACGTTCACACACGTGCCAGATCAGTTGTGCGTGTTCCCAAGTTTTTGCTCTGTAGCAAGTCAAAATCCTACTTTTTCTCCTCGGATGCGAAGGAAAAACTACAATTTTGAGGGGCTATTGTGGGGGAGAAAAGCCCAGCCCAACTTATTGGGCCCAAGGCCCTATCCGAGCACCACTGTTCGCCCGAGGAGACCAAGACGCAGCCGGGGTCCCACGTGAAAAGGGAGTGTCCGCTGACGAGCACGTGTACCGTCCGAGGAGATGTTCATATGTCCGAGGAGACCGATACCCCCGGATCCGACGAGGTTTTCGCCCGGCACGTGTCAAGCGACCTGTCTGACAAGTGTCAGGGGAGAAAAGGGGCCTCGGACACACAAGAAGGCGATTGGAACAGAGAAATATCAAGGAGACAGACTTCAACCACCGCATTTAATGCACTGCACCTACCCTTCTGGCCGCATTTATGTGGAGAAGACCCCTGAACAGTGCATCCTCAGCTACCGCCACTCAGACAGGGCTAAAGGGGGAGTGTGATGGGACATGCACTCAAGTGGGAGCCCAGATGGTGAACAAGTGGACGGTGGAGATGTAGGAAGACGGTACTATATAAGAGGGAAAGAGGCCCCTGATAAGGGGATCGAGAATCCAGAGAGAGGAAAGAGCATATAATTTCACTGTAGCTCCTACATTTGTAACTTAAGTTCATTAATGGAAATCGCCTCCTCGGACGAGACATTCATCACTGTCCGAGCACTCTTTTATTCAAATTTCCCAATTTTCTATGCCGTTTAATACTGTTATTTTTCATTACTAGCCTAGCTCTTTCACCCACTCTCTACAAATTTATTGTTTTGGGTTCAGTGGGCTCCAAACCCATACCTCCTTGGGCTTGGACTGCAGAATCTGACCCTACAGAAAGAATTATGAAACAAACATGTTTTTCATATTTTTGATGTGGATTTAAGATTAAAACTAGTGATATGCATGAACATGTGATGAACAACCAAGAACATGTGAAGAACACATAAGAACAATTAAGAACATTCAAACATATTCAAGAGAATTTAACTAATCACTATCATGCTTTAATCCTAAATTCTCATCATGGAAACACAATAAACAAGTTAGGGAAAGGGATTATACCTTCATGCAAAATCCATACGATGGAGGAGGAGACTCTTGATAGAGGTCTTAGGGTGGAGGAAAAGAAGAGTTAGGAGAGGAAGAGTGAGTCTCACTCAATACCTTGAGTCTCAGGAAGACCAAGATATGACAAGACTACTCAACTTCACTAGAACTCAAGAGAGGGAAAGAGAGGGGGTTTTTGGTGTCTTGAAATGAAGGAGAGGAAGGGTTTATATAGTAGTAGTGGAGGGAATATGAATGGAAGGCCATTTAATGAGGGTTGACAAGGATTATGAACCTAGACCTCATTTTAGCCTTGGGAAAAATCTGGTGCATTAAATGGAGAGATTGGTGGGAGTGGGGAGCAAGCCAAAATTCGGTTTTCCGTAGCTGCTGTAACAGCTTGTAGAGCCAACTTCGAAAAATCATATCTAACCCAATTCTGATCGGAATTGTCTCGTTCTTGTGCTCAAATTGAAGCCCCGGATGTCTAGTTTCTGGGAAAATTAACCTCATTCACAGATTCAAAATATTCTGAGAGATATTGATGAAATAGTGAGCAGAGGTCATTTGTTAGAAAATGGTTTCAGCACAATTAACATTAATAGGTCCCAAATTAGCTCCCAATTAACATTAAATGGCTCCAATCACTCCCATCTCAGAATTAATTGGTTCCCAATTTACTCTAATTAAAAGATAATTACACAAATTACTCATTAAATAATTAATGTTTAACTATCTAATTAATTAGGTGTATGCAACATCACCATAAAATGTAGTCCTAACCAATTAAATTATGACACATCCTTGATCTCAAATTGATTACACCTATAACCAATTGAAATCAATTGTTCATAATCACATATAGTCGGACTCAATTTGTGATAGTACATCTTAGCCATTAAAACTTGATTTGATGATAATTTTCAATCTAATGGTCCGATTAGGGCTTATGACCAGTCGATTTGATCGTTACAACATCAAGATCATTTTGGTGAAATGAGTCCAATGATTTAATGGCTAGAATCAAGATGCATATTTTTAAAGTGAAAGTACCATTTTACCCTCCATGTGAGGTTAAATGCGGGTTGCAAAATTGGGTGTCAACAAGAGGCCTAAGGTAGGCCAACAGCGTGAGAGGCGTCGCTCATCACTTAAGGAATGGAAACAAAAGGTGTATCCTTTCCTAGATGCTGATATGCCCGAAATGCTAGAACAACTACTCAAGTTGAAATTAATTGAATTTCCAGAATGCAAATGACTGGAAGAGATGAGAAAAGTTGATGACCCAAACTATTGTAAGTATCATCGCATCATAAGCCATCCAATCCAAAAATGCTTTGTTCTTAAAGAACTCATCATGAAGCTTGCCAAGGAAAGGAAAATTGACTTGGATTTTAATGATGTTGCTCAGTCAAACCTTGCAACCTTTGCTTGTGGGTTACCTAGTTGCATGTCTCCAACTACTAAGCAGGGGGCAAATACCACTCTCGTTCAGTTTGGTTCTTTAGAACCTGTTCAAGTTCAGCTCTCACAAAAGGCATCTGATTATAATTCAAATGATGATAAAAGGTCAACAATGGATGAGGAAGAAGGCTGGACGGTGGTTACTCGCAGGAGATGGAAGAAGAGACGTACATTCCCTCTTCATTTGATCACCCAAGAGTCTAGAAGAGCACAAAACCAGATTCAGCCTTGGTCAAGAAGAAGGAATGATAAAAGGCAAGAAAGACTAGGAACAAAAATGTCTGACAATTCAGCACAAACCCAAAAACTTCGAAATCTCATCACATTGGAAGAATTCTTCCCCAGAAAATTCTTTCAAAATGACTCAGCTGAGGCCGTTCACACGGTCTCTCATTGCGAAATTCAGGATGAAAAGGAGGATGTTGACCATGGTGGTCCAAATGAGACTTTGTCGTCTTTGGAGGAACTCCAATCTCGAGTCGATGAAGTTGAACCCTTGCAATCCTCCACCTCACCAAAAGAAGTGCTCACTCAAGCTCTTGAAAAGCCAGAGATGTACACTCCTTCTACCAACACGCTTCAACAAACCCAGGAATGTTACGCGTGCTCTCCAGACTTAACTTTCACTGATGAGGATCTGTTGTTAGGCTCTAAGCCCCACAATCGTCCACTTTATGTCTCTGGTTATACTCGTGAACAAAAGATCGATCGTATTCTCATTGACGGAGGTTCAGCTGTTAATATACTACCAAAAATGACAATGAGACGACTTGGTCTTACTATGGAGGAATTATCGCACAGTCGTTTGGTCATTCAAGGTTTTAACCAAGGAGGACAACGCGCAATCGGCATGATACACTTGGAATTAATCATTGGAGAATTGACAAGCAACGTTTTGTTCCATGTCATTGATGCCAAGACAACCTACAACATGTTGTTAGGACGTCCATGGATCCATGGAAACGGAATAGTGCCGTCAACTTTGCATCAATGTTTCAAGTATCTTCAAGTGGAATAAAGAAGGTCAATGCCGACTTAAAGCCTTTGCTGAGACTGAAGCTCACTTTGCTGACGCAAAATTTTATGTAGAAAATGACATTGCTAGTGAAGTTCTCCTAGTTGAGATCCCGTCCATGGAAAGCAAGCAGGTGAAAAGAAGCATGTTAGGTTCATCACTGAAAGGATATTCCTTCAAAGAAGGTCCAGAAATGGGAATGATCATTCTAGTGAATCTACCAGTAATTCAAGAGCTGAAATTTCAACACCTTCCAATAACCCTCCATTCCTCCGTTATGTACCATTATCACGCAAGAATGGACAATCACCATTCGCGGAATGCCTTCAATACTACAAAAGACATGGAAAGCCTCCTGCAAAGCTCACAATGGAGGATGTTGCCATGTTGAAAGAAAATCATGTCATGCCTTTAACTTCATCCACAAATCTTTTGCCCTCGAAGCCACTAAATGGATTCGCGAGGTCTTCACAAAGGCTGACAGAGCATGGTATTCTACCAAGTGAGCGGACGAAAGAATGGTTTATATAGGCTATTAGCCAGAGCAGGCTACGATTTCTCAAAACAAGGGGACTTAGGGAAACTTATTCCAGAAGCCATCGGAGAAAAGATGCATAGCCTTAGCAAAACACAAAGGAAAATGCGGCTTGAAGGGCATAAAATTCCTATCCCAAAGACTGGATTAGGTTACACTCCTGAACAACTAGCTCAGATATGGATCAAGAAAAGAAGCAATGCTTCAAGTGCTCAATACATAACAGTAGAGGTCGGCGAAAGTTCGAATCAAAGAAAAGATCATTCTTCATCGCGTGTCCCGGTGTTTGATCTCATCGAGGCCTCATTGTCATGAGTCACAGTATTCGACAGGTTAAATACAACTTGCTTAACACAAAATCGTGACACTTTTGCTTGTAAATCAGTCTTTGATCGATTGGGGGCAACAAAAAGGCTTGTTGATAGTCATTCTCAAAATTCAATAAACTTTGAGGTTCAAGCAGAGAAGAAAGCTAATGATGAGATCCGCAGTAGCATTCTTTCACGCATGAAATGTAACTTTACCTTAGATATCAGCACTGAAGGATCGCTCAAAGTCAAAAGACGAATGATTGTACACACAAGTCAGTCACTCGTCCACAATGAGCAAATTGAAGAGGTATCATCCTCCAGCCTTGGAAGATGGAGGACAGGCTATAGTTAATGAACTTAAAGAGGTCAATTTAGGAATTGTTGAAGAACCCCGGCCAACTTTCATTAGTGAGCTTCTCACCCCTGAAGAAGAAGAAGGGTACCTCAAGCTCCTAGTAGAATACAAAGATGTGTTTGCTTGGACTTACAAGGAAATGCTCGGGCTCAATCCAAGTATTGCTCTACACCATCTGGCAATAAAGAAAGGTGTGCGCCCAATTAAACAAGCCCAAAGACACTTTCCGCCGGAGCTTATCCCTCAAATAGAAACTAAGTTCAATAAGCTAATCGAGGAGGGTTTCATTCATGAAGTACAGTACCCGGAATGGATCGCTAACATCGTCCCTGTCAAAAAGAAGAATGGACAAATCCGAGTGTGCGTTGACTTCTGCGATTTGAACAATGCATGTCCCAAGGATGATTTTCCATTACCCATCACTAAGGTCATGGTTGACGCCACTACTGGTCATGAAGCTTTATCTTTCATGGATGGCTCTTCAGGCTACAACCAAATTCGAATGAATCCTAAGGATGAAGAGCTCACAGCTTTTCGTACCCCTAAGGGCATTTACTATTACAAAGTGATGCCTTTTGGACTAAAGAATGCTGGTGCTACTTATCAATGGGCCAAGCAAAAGATCTTTGATAATGTACTTCACAAATACGTGGAGTGTTATGTCGATGATCTGGTGGTTAAAACAAAAAGGAGGGAAGACCATCTGGTAGATCTGCGATCCGTGTTCAATCGCCTAAGAAAATATCAGCTTAAAATGAACCCCCACAAATGCGCTTTTGGCGTAACATCTGGGAAATTTCTTGGTTTCATTGTGAGGCACCGCGGTATTGAAATTGACCAGTCCAAAATTGAAGCTATCCAGAAAATGCCAGAGCCCAAGAATCTGCGAGAACTTAGAGGCTTGCAAGAAAAACTAGCCTACATATGACGATTTATCTCGAACTTGGCTGGTCGATGTCAACCTTTCAATAGATTGATGAATAAGGATGTGCACTTTGAATGGGATGAGGCTTGTAGCAATGCTTTTGCGCATCAAAAGATACTTGCTTAATCCTCCAGTTTTGGGTGCTCCTATTCCAGGAAAGTCTCTAGTGTTGTACATTGGCACAAGAAAAGTCTCTGGGTGCTCTTATGGCGCAAGGAAATGAAGAGGGGAAAGAAAAAGCCCTTTATTATCTAAGTCAAACTCTCAATGGGGCTGAATTAAATTATTCTCCGATTAAAAAGATGTGTCTCGCTCTTTTCTTCGCTATAGATAAACTGGAGCACTACATGCAAGCATATACAGTTCGTTTGATAGCAAAAGCGGACCCGATTAAGTATGTCCTCTCTAGGCCAGTGGTTTCGGGTCGTATAGCTCGATGGGCGGTCTTGCTACAACAATATGACCTTGCATACGTTCCACAAAAAGCTGTCAAAGGACAAGCATTGGCAGATTTCTTAGCTGATCACCCAGTTCCATCTGATTGGGAGTTCTCCGATGATTTCCCGGATGAAGACGTGTTTTACATTGAAGTAATGCCACCATGGATGATGTTTTTTGATGGGGTTGCACGTCGAGAAGGAACGGGGGCAGGTGTAGTGTTTGTCTCTCCACAACGGCAAATTCTTCTATACTCGTTCTCATTAAGCGAACTTTGCTCTAACAACGTAGCCGAATATCAAGCATTGATTATTGGTCTACAAATGGCCATTGAGATGGGCATATCGCAACTTGAGATCTTTGGGGATTCCAAATTAATTATCAACCAAATCTTGGAGCAGTATGACGTCAAGAAGGAAGACCTTATCCCTTATTGCAAATATGCGAAGAAGTTGCTAGCAAATTTTGAGGCCATCACATTGGAGCATATACCAAGGAAAGAGAATAGACAGCTAATACTTTAGCTAATTTGGCTACTGCCTTAGCATTATCCTAGGAAGAGACAACCAAAGTTGCTATTTCCCAGAGGTGGGTGGTACCTCTCGTGGTTAAAGAAGAAGAAGAGCAAGCCAACATCATTTCTGTATGCCTTGTTGAAAAAGAAGATTGGTGGCAAGCGATCATTGAATACCTTCAACATGGAAGACTCCCGAATGATAAACACCACAAGACTGAAGTTCGGCAGAAGGCTGCTCAATTCATTTACTATAAGGACACTATCTTCTGCCGTTCATTTGATGGATTGTTTCTCCGTTGCTTAGGAGAGGAGGAGGCTAAACAAGCCTTAGAGGAGGCTTATTCTAATATGTGGCACACATCAGTCGGGTCCTAAGTTACACTACAGGATTAAACGAATGGGTTACTATTGGCCTACGATGGTGCAAGATTCTATGGAGTGCGCTAAAAAATGCGAAGCTTGTCAGTATCATGCAAACTTCATGCACCAGCCGCCAGAACCTCTACGCCCAACGGTAGCTTCTTGGCTTTTTGATGCATGGGGGCTTGGCGCAATAGGACCATTACCAAAGTCATCTGGTGGCCATTTATACATCTTGCCTGCAATTGATTACTTCTCGAAGTGGGCGGAAGTTGTGCCCCTTAGGGAAGTGAAAAAGAGATGGTGGTCAATTTCATTCGAACTCATTTGATCTATCGGTATGGTGTCCCACGTTATATCATAACTGATAATGGAAAATCGTTCTACAATAGGCTGATGATGGAACTATGCGAGAAATTTGAATTTAAACAATACAACTCCCTCAACCCCTTAACCTTGACCATCAGCTAGGCTAAGTCCTTTCAAAGCCTCAAAAGGGGGGAGGGCAACCTGTGCAATTTGGGGCTGCTCCGAAGACTCAGGACCAGTGGCAGAGAGGGATGGGAGGCCAACCAAGATTTCACAGATCTCAAGGTGGTAGTACACTTTCCCCAGTTGCCTCCACTTCGAGTCTGCAGGGACTCCTGCAATGTTGAGGGCTTCTACCCATGTTGCATCGCAGTAATCCCTAAATACCCCAGCCAGCTCCTCAGTAAGCCTGGCCTGTGTTTCTTCCACTCAAAGGGTGTAGGATGCTTGTTTTTCAGCCTCGGTTGCCTTCTTAGCCAACTGAGCTGCTTCATTAGCCTTCTGCAGCTGTGCCTTCAGATCCAGCATAAATTTCCTTAAAGTGGCTAGCTCTATCTCGGTCTGATAAAGCAACTTGCGCTGGTCCTCTGCTTGAGTCTCGTCATTCTTTAATCCTGTCTGAGCACTCTTTCTCTCCCTTTCCTCGACATTCAGCTTGGAGAGCAGCTCGTTGTTTTCATCCCTTGCAGCCCCCTAGGCCTTCTCAGTCTCGAGGCAGAGGTGGACCTCGTTCTTCACATTGTTCTGAGCATTCTTGGCCCATTCCTCGGCCACAAAGACCTCCTGGGTAATCTACATAAAAACAACATAGCAACCCCATGTGAACAAAAGGGAGAGAGAAAACCTATTAATACCTAAATTAATAAAAGGTGTGTGGCTATGAACCTACCATTGCTAGGTCCATTTTTAAGGACATAAAAAGGTCTTACTGCTTCAGCTTCCTCAAAGCATCCATATCATAGGGTAAGAGAAGTGGCTGCTCTAGGGCCTCAACTATGTATGCAGAATGACCTCTTTGGAAGTCCCTAACAGAGGCATTCCACGGGATGGCGGCCCCATCCACCTCCAGTCAAGGAGACTAGGTGTGTTGTTGAAGGCGCATCTCGGCCACAGTTTGGTCCTCTCGGCTGTCCACAAAAGTGGACCTCTTGTCTTGAGGGTCTTTGGCCACTTTTTGCTGCTTGGTACCCTTCTGAGTGGCCACCTCCCCTTCCTCAAGATCCTGCACTAGTCTCTTCTTCTTTAAATTTGGAATAGCGTGCAATCCGAGGTCCGCAGGGGGTAGAGGGGGAGGAGGTGGAAGAGTGGGAGGTACTTGGGACTTGGGGCCTTCTTTCGAAGTTGACCCTTTGTTCCTTGCGGCCATGAGCTCCCTTAAGCTCTTGTTCCCCTGGTTCAACGCCATTTCGTCTTCCTTTTCGGAGGTGCTGTCTAGATGGGAAATCACCAGAATCGGGGCGTGAACACCCAAGTATCTGTCAGGCTCGTCCTCAGCGTCCGAGATGTGAACCACCTAAGCCCCTTGAGTCTCCCTTTCTTCAAAGTGAAATTTGTCTATCTCCTCCTCAAGTGATAAGTGTGAAAAGGCAGTCTCCTTCCTGGGCACTGCTACTGCTTCAGGCAGAACCTGTTGAAGGGGTAGTATGACTAGAGGAAGGTCTTCTTGGGCTAAGAAGTTTGGGCGGGTCACGTCAATCCGAGCCAGCCATGGGTCACCTGCTCTTATGGTGTGGCCTACCTCTTGAAATATCTCCGAGATGGGCTTGAAGTCCAAGATCAAGTGGACGGCTCGTAACTGCCTATCCTCACTTACGAAGATCTCGGACCTCAGCAAATAGTTGAGAGCTGCAACGTTGGTTAGACTGAGCCTGGGCGCTACCTACCTCTTGTCTGCAAAAACAGCCAATGAGTAAAACATGGTTAGAAAGTTAAAATCCATCATCAGAGAAAGCAAAACAAAAGATAAATAATAACATAGTTAGGGTCAAAAGGTTTAAATCTTTTGCTAAGGAACCTAACTCTAAAGTGTCCCACCTGGCTCTCCCTCTCGGACGGGGCAGTGAAGGCCATTATGCCACGCTTCTGAAGCTATCAGGTAGTTGTCTTTCATACCCTTATTAGATTTAGGGAGGCATGTGACGAGCCTAACGATAAGTGATCTAGACTTGAGGTAAAACCCACATCAGAGAGTTAATTACATTTGTACATATGGACCACATCATGCCAGGTGAGCCCCAAACCCAAATGCTCGTTTAGAGCATCGGTGCTGCCTAAAACCCTAAAGAGGTTAGGAACGCACTAGTGAGGACAACCTATGGTTAATGAGATAATCTCGAGTTACTCTACCCATAGGGAGCGTCATTTCTCCTTCTATAAAAGCTATCATAGGAATGAGGACTTCCCTTTCTTCTCTATGTGTTAATACTTGGTCTGGAGCACAATACCGCAGAGCAACTCCCTATGGTATGTGATATCTAGCCTTAAAGGCCTCTATTTTTGCATAGGAGTCTACAAGGTCTTAAACCTACCCATTGGGACAAACTATAAAGGAACAAATGAAGTTTCAAGGGAAAGAATATGAATTGGAGGGCCAAGGAGACCGACCGAGAAGAAACGAACCTAGGAAAAGAAGAATTACTAAAGTCAACACTTGTGGTGCCTCTGGTACTTCTTAGAGGTTTAAATTTTAAAAGGAGAGGATTGAGGAATCTTAAAGGTTCGAGAGGAGTTGAAGATTTGAGAGCTAGGAATCTCTGAGAGTTTGAGAGCTTGTGAAATGAGGGGAAATGATTTCCCCGACTCCCTTATATAGGGGATGGGATTGAGTGGGAATTATCCCGCTCAAAATTCAAGGAAAAATGTTAACCGCAGGATCTACATCCCACCGTTGGATGCGAGGAACAGAGCGCCGCTTAGAGCAATTAATGACGCATCGCAGACTACGAAGCGACAGTAACGATATTGGGACGCGCAGAATGGTACTCCCGCCCATGCAAACTAAAGAATTTAATGATCCTAACCCTTAACAAATCAAAACCCCACTTTTTCTCCTCAGATAAGAGGGAAAAATCAGAGTTTTGAGGGGCTATTATAGGGACTAAGGCCCCAAATTGTATATTGGGCCTTGGGCTTCGTCCAAGGACCAATTAACGGTAGTGAGAATGTCAAGTTCAGAATCCCATGAGTGAGATGCAAACAGAGAGACTGGGGAAGTTAGTCCGAGGAGGCTCACCTCCTTGGATGAGCAAAGCACATATCAAATACATGTCCTATCATTCAAGGTGACCTTCCTAGATGTTCTGCTGATAGGAATGTGTATTGTGAGCGCACAAGAGGGATGGAAGCTCAAAAATATCTAAGGAAAAGCTACTGCCACCGCATTAAATGTTCTGCAACTAATTTTCTGGCCGCATTTATGTGGAGAAGACCCTTGAACAGTGCTACCTTGGCTATCCCAACTCACAGAGAGTTATGAAGGGTGTCCGATAGAACAAGCACTCAAGTAGTGGCTTGGATGATCAACAAATGGAGGCCCAAGATCATGAAGAGGGAGATATATAATGTAAGAGACCCTTGGAGGGAAAGGGATCGAAAACCAAGAGAGAAATACTGTAGCAATCTAGAATCAAACTTGTAACCATACTTGAGAACATTTTATAAGAATCAGTCTCCTTGGACATTGGTGAGGACCTTTTTTCTTCAGTTTAAACTTACTTATTTTCACTCTTCTATCATCAAGTCTACCTAACTTGTTGTTTGATTAACTAATGCCCAGTTTTCTAACCCATTCTCTACAAATTCATTGTTTTGGGCTTTTTGGGTCTAAGTCCATTTATACCTTGGGCTAGGAATTCAAATCTGGTCCTTACAATAATCATATTAGAGTTCTAAATCTTCCTTGCGGTTCATTCTTATAGTTCTTATTTTCATATTAATAACATAAGAATACATTTCTTAATAATTTTGAAATTAAGAAAACAACACTTATATCTCTATTTGGTATAAAAGAATAATGCACATAAAGAAGTTCACGACACGTAGGCCTTCTACCTCCATTTTGAATCATATCTACAAGATTCCTTAGTTTGGGCCTGCCCAATTATTCCCCCCCCCCCCCCCCCCCCCCTTTTCCCCCAATTTTGGAAGATACTATCCAAACCCATTAGGTAATAGGTATCTGATTCGACCAAGAAGTTTTGGGTATTACTCGATTCATCATGGGTAAAAGATAATCAGGTTGGATTTTTTTGCCCAAACCCAAAATTCTCGATTAATATTTTTAAATTATTTTTAATGTTATCCTTAATCTTGCCCCCTAAAGTGAAATTCTAGTTCCACCACTATAACCAACCAACCAATATTGTTAGTATCCATTCGTTCGATGTTGGAATTTGAGCATTTTAGGCTTGGACATGGCCAAAAAAGTCAAAATGGTAATATATATATATATATATATATATTTTATATAAACCACAGCACAACATCAGACAATGAAAAGCAAATTCCTAAAGCAAGAAATTTAAAAGCTATACAAGCAATACAAAACTAAGTTTCAGGTCTAAACCTTGTGAAAAGGTAGGTTATTGGTTAAACCTCCAAGAATATTACCCAATAAAATTCTCTGACTGATTTCAATCTTGAGAATGTTGCTAAAGCATAAATTTTCATCAATTTTATATGATGCAAATCTTTGAATTTTAAATGAGTCATTACCTTAACTTTCCACATTGGATTTTTTTTTTCTTCCACATAATGCTCAAGAATTGGAATAGTAACATGTGATTTACAAGAGGTTTTAACAGGGTTAGCTCCACATTAAAGGCAGGGGAGTCACAAGACCACCTGTCAAAACACCTCCCTAATATGAAAAAAAAAAAAAAAAAAGTGTATATATATATATATAATATTTTTTTTAAAATTTATGATTTGTCTCCCCTTGAAAAAAAATTTGTGACCACCCTAAATTCTTTTAGACCCAACAAAATTAAACTTTGGTCCCCTTAGCAATGTATCAAGCCCTTTCAAAGAAAAAGAAAATGCTCAACAGACAATGTTCTATCCATTTGATTTTTCTAAGGCAGATTTCTCGGCACTTGACAGTCAACTTCATAATTATATTTTTAGTAAACACAACAATGACTACTTTTAGAACTTAAAGGAAATTGGTGACCTTGTTGAAAAATTTGTGGAGACACAGAAGCATGTTATATATTCATTAGTTTATTTGCTTGTGAAGTTAGTATTGATTCTTCCAGTCTCAACTGCAACAGTATATAGAAGTTTCCAATAATAAAATATATAAAAAAATGAACTGCACGATCGAATGGAAGATCAGTGAATAAATGATTGTTTGGCTGTGTACATTGAAAAAGAAATATAGCTTGCAACGTTGATAATGAGACTATCATATAACAATTTCAAAATATGAAACTCTTAAAAGAAAACTATAAAACTTTATGCATTTATATATATTTTTTTTTTTGGTTAATATATGAATTTATCTTTTTATTAAATTTTGTATAATTTAAATTTTTTAATGACCACCCTGAAAAATATTCCTAAAACTGTCACTGGTTTCTAGTGACTATGAACAATTAGATCTTAGTTTTTGAGATCATAGTTATAATTAGTGAAAGTTGTACCATTTGATTATATTATTCAGAATTAGTAAATAGCAGTCTCCACTAAATAAAACCTTGTTCTTTTTTCTTTTCTTTTTTTTTTTTTTTGGATGAGTAATAAAACCCTATTGGCCTGTTCTAGCTGTATACAAAGTACAAAAGCTTCTTAAATAAGCAAATCCAAATTTTAACGGTGGTTTATTTGTAGGCACTGTTTTTTTTTTGGCAAAACCACACTATTAGTCCCTAAAGTTTATCTTGTGTATGCAATTGGTCCCTTAAATTTTAACTGAGCACAATTAGTCTCTCAAATTTAAAAAATGAGTTGTTTTAGTCATTTTGCTAACTGTCGTTAGTGGTTTTAATTATGTGGCTAACAAAACAATGACTTGGCATTATTTTTAATGATGTGGCATTTTTTTAATTAAAAAATTACAATAACTAATTTCCACATTAGATCAAATTTAAAGCAAACTGAACCAGTTGAAAAATCATGAATGAATCACATGAAACAATTGGGATAGACATGGCAAAAGAAAAATCATCATTATTGGACTTACAAAGAAAAATCATCCATCAAAAAAGCATCTTCACCAGAGTCAACCATATCCCTAGAAATCGCATCCCCATTATCAGACTCCAACATTGATGATAAGACAGACATGTGACCCAGTGATTCAAATGCCACCATTCGATCCAGGGAAACAAGATAATCAAACGATGATGATTGGATGTGAGCGATATCATTATGATCACTAGGAATCTCTTCCTTGT
The DNA here is from genome assembly GCA_019022515.1 of Quercus aquifolioides. NCBI lineage: Eukaryota > Viridiplantae > Streptophyta > Magnoliopsida > Fagales > Fagaceae > Quercus > Quercus aquifolioides. Next base: position 28,320,725 of record CM032332.1, on the reverse strand, counting down.
ATTCCTGCTTTATGAAGGATTGGAAGGATGTGAAAAAGGGGTTGTCTTAGCAAACTACAAACTTTTATGTTGGCTATGGCGGAATCGGTGCTTGCTACGCGGCTTCTCTATTTTCAAAGCAGCCACATTGGCATTGGCATTGATGTGAATGTTGTTGTGATTATTACCATTACTATGCCTCTCCATTGAACCCATAGATAAAATTCGCTGAATCCTCTCTTCTCTAGGGCATTCCAATGGAAACCACTCAAAGAAAACCCTGGATTGAGACAACACCCCCAGTAACGTGGAAATTAGTTATTATAAGTTTTTAATTAAAAAAATGTCACATCATTAAAAATAATGTCAAGTCATTATTCCGTTAGTCACGTAATTAACACCACTAATGGCAGTTAGCAAAAGGACTAATATAACTCATTTTTTAAACTTGAAGGACCAATTGTGCTCAGTTGAAACTTGAGAGACTAATTGCACACACAAGATAAACTTTAGGGACTAATAATGTAATTTTTTTTTTTTTTTTTCAGTTGGGTCTTGATATTTTATATATATATATATTTAAATTGGGTCTTGATATTTGGCATTGAAAGACAAAGATTATTACATTTTATTTTTATTTTTATAAACAATGAAGATTATTACTTTAACGAAAATAACATAAATTGTTATTGGATACATGTCAAGGAAGGGCATGTTTGAGAAATAAATGTAAAATATAGGGGTAAAATGGGGAACAAAAAAAATTATGTAACAGAGAGCCATTAGTTTTGAATGATACTAATAAAAATCCATCTGCTCTGTTTTAGTCTCTCTGACTCAGAGACGAACAATGCAACCCCAACTCTTAACTAGCCGTTGCATTTACAATTTGTGATTTAATTTCCTCTCCTCTCCACTCAGGAACCCTATACATTACATTACAATGTTTTTTAATTAAAATAAATACACTCATATTTCCATACCCAAGTACAAACTCTCTCTCTCTCTCTCTCTCTCTCCCTCTCTCTCTCTCTGTGTTTCTAGTTTTATCTCTGAAACTCACAGAGAATTCATCTAAGAATACTCCCACTACAAATATTGAATTTTGAGGCCTTCTCTCTCTTTCTCAGGTAGGTGTTTCCAACTCTGTTTTTTTTGTGCTTTATCTCTAAAACTCACAGAGAAAACCCACTTTGTAGCCCACAATTGCTTTCCTTAGAATGAGTGTAGAAACATAAATTAAGAATCTTGGAGTCCAATTCAACTTAATCCCAACAACAAGAATTGAATTTGGAGTCTCTCTCTCATCTTTGTTTTTTGCTTGTTGTTTTATCTCTGTAACTCATAGAGAATTGATCAAGAAGGAAGATCAAAACCATGGTGACTCCCAGTTCATGTCCTCCTTCCATTTGTGAGTGTGAGTCATTCAATGAAATCAAAAGAGAGTGCACCAGAGATTCAGCAAAGAATGCAGAACAAGTGGTGGACTTGGACTTGCTCACTCTAAGGGTTTTGAAGGACTTGATTCTATTCCTCGTTAACAAACCCTTTCTGCACTAACTTCAGAAGAGAAGAAATTCCAATATCGTTTCAAACCCACTTGGGGCTCCTTCCAAAGAAAAAGATCAAATCTGGGTTATTCTAAGCCTCATACCCATTACCAATTGCCAAATTTGAACGTCAAAAGGAAGAGTTTTTCTCAACCCACTAGCATTGTAGATTTGGAATTGAAAGTGTCACTACTACAAGAACCAGAACCAAAGTGTTTTGCTTGTGCAGCACCCAAGATCATCACATGCCTCAAAATAATCCCACCCAAGAAACCCCATTTGGGAATCTCTTCTACTTCATCCATTGCTGTTCCCAACCACTCTGAATTTGTGCTGCTATCTATAGAAAAGTCTCCCAAACCCACACCACCCAGAGTAATTGATTGCCTCAACTGTCAAGGTTTGAAGCTTGTTACCCAAAAGTGAAGAAAAGCCACCAAAGAAGACCAAATTGAACCCAACACTTCCACTCTCAAACCTATCACCAAAACTGCCTCAAAATTTCTAGAGTATCATTGACACAATAGGTGGAACCCAACTGGTTTTGGTCATACAGAAACCTCTCACTAAGACTGACCTAAACTGACATAACAGTCGGTTGTCCATGCCTTTAAGCCAAATCAATGGCAGTTTCTTGAGGGAGGCAGAAAGAGAATATCTGGATAAAAAAAAAAGTAATGAAAGCCCCATTCATGGAGCCCTCCAATAAGGTAAATCAATTTGTTTTGAGGCAATGGGACATGCCCAAGGAGTCAAGGAAGAAAAGCTCATGCTATGTGATGATAAAATCTTGGAATGAGGTGGTGGAAAAAAATGATCTTGGCAAAAAGCTTAACCAAGTAATCCAAATTTGGTATTTTAGAGTTGGTAATGAAGATCAACTCTGCTTGGCTCTTGTTGTGGTCAAAAAAGGAGAGAACAATGAAGGGGCAAGTAGCAGTAACCAAGGAAGAGAAAGGGTACACATTATTGCTAGTAGCAGAGTTGGAGATGCAAAAAATAGAGATATGGAATCAACTCCTTATTAGACTCACCAACATGACACTAATTTTGACTTTTTTATTTGACCAATTTTTTTTTAATTAGATATTTTGTTTAGAGTTTATTAGAGAGCATGTCAATATGTTATAACTCATGACCTATTGTTTATAATTAATTTTTTTTTTTGGATAGGGATCTATTGTTCATTGAAATTTTGGTTATTGAAATTCCTTGAAATTTTGATTAAACTTTTTTTGTTGTTGTTGTTGTTTTTATTTTTTATTTTTTGATAACTTGAGCCACATTTTGATACGTAATGAATGAATGTTGTATGTTAAAAACTGTAGTTTTAACAATTAGGGATTCAACAATTATCAAGTAAATTATTGCCTTGGAGTAAATACTAATCTGAGGCATGTGCGTAAGTGGGTTTGCAAGTGGCCAATTACTGGATTTGGAATTCTAAAGAAATTTCAACAAATTGGCTTGTAATTTTTGTAAGAGAAAATTTATTGGCCCAGACCAATAATGAGTTGTACTAGCTGACCTAGTTTTTTTTTTTTTTTTTTTTTTTTTTTTTTTTTGAGAAAGGAAAAATGGGGGTCTTTATGGTCATATTACACCCCCGAGTAGGGAGCCAGGTAGCAGCCGAGTTAGCAGCCCTTCTTAGGTGCGGCTGCTCTTTACACACCTGTGCAAGAGTCACCTCACATTTTGTGAGTATACCTCACTACCAAGTTTACCCAGCAACGAAAACCTGCGGGCAGCGGGACTCGAACTTAAGTGTGTTGCACGAAGCGTCTGAACCTTACCCACTCAGCCAAGCCCTCGTTGGCAGCTGACCTAGTTTTTTGTTTCTCAAAAAAAAAAAAAAAAAAAAAAAAAAGGTGACCTGGTTTGTCCAAAATATTTAAAATTTAAAATCAACTTGGCTAAGACCAGCCCATTTAATTAAAGAGAACATCAATTTTCATTCCCAGCCCGTCAGTTTGTTATCATATATTTTAAACAATTACCAAATCAATTGTTGCCTTGGAGTAAATACTATACATAGGATTCGGCTAAATTTTTGTAGTACTAATTTGAGGTATATGTTTAAGTGGGTTTGCAATTGAGCCAATTACTGGGTTTGGAATGCTAAAGAAATTTCAACAAATTGGGCTTGTAATTTTTGTAAGAGAAAATTTATAGGCCCAGCCCAGACCATTGTGATGTGGTGCTGTGCAAGAAAAGGCCTAATATATTATTTTTATAAGAAAAACTAAAAAGGCCTACTTTTTTTTTTATATGAAAAAAAAAGGCCTAATTAATTGGCCACAGTGTCGATTGTTGTTGAGCATCTACTTATTTAACATTTTTAATCTTGACATTCTTGTTCGGAAGTTCTAAATGTTAAAAATTCAAAATCACTCAAGTTGGGTTTTGGATACTTGAATTTTGAATCAATGAATTTGAAATGTCTTGATTCTAAATCTTTAAATTTGAAAATTCCTTATTTGCCCATCAAAAAAAAAAAAAAAAAATCCTTATTTGGATGCAATTTATACTAATGAGGATTTTTTTTTTTTATAATTTAATAATAGTGGTCAAGAGATTTAAACTTTGAATGACTCCATTAAAAATACACAATGTGTCAGTTAAAATACATGACTCTTGACTATACATAGAAGGATTTGAAGTTATAAAATTTAAAATCTATTGAAGTATAATTTCAGATCCTTTATTAGGCATCTAATTTTCTAAAATCTAGTTCCTTTGATTCTTTAAAACTATCCAAACAAAATATTTAGATTTTAATCACCTAAATCCAAATTTATAAGCTTAAACAAATAAGAAATGACTGAGAGTGTGTCCCTTTCTCCACCTTGACACATACCATGTCACTGTCTCACTGACATAACTAAGAGACATATTGGTTAACAATCAACATAGGAAAGAAACAAAGATGAGATGTAGATGATTTCTTTGTAAAAAATTTCTGTGAGCCACAAGCATTTGAGGTCTTGGATAAGATAAGGAACCTGAAAATTAGTTTCCACTCAAAAAACTGAATTTTAAAAAGTTTTGGACATACATGTCAAGTTCTTGCCTCCCACTCCCCATGTACCATTTTTTCTCATTTATCTCTTTCTTTTCTTTTATACTTAAATTTATTTATACCTTTCGCGTATTTTGTCTTACTAATACACTTCAACACACACACTCTCAAAAAGAGCATACAGATGGAGGCAAGTGCAGAGGTTAATCAGCGCATTGCTAGGATCACAGCTCATCTCCACCCTTCAAATCTTCAGGTCTGTCTTGGTGGTGTTACACTTAAAGAAGTCTTACTTGTGTAACTAAGCCATGGTGATCATCAATGTTGCATGAGATTATTCTTTTCATCCATCATGTTATTATGATTTTGGTTAATGCCAAGGTTGCATCAAGTACTTGATAATAAACGAGAAGCCTCTATTGATTAAATTATATCTAAATAGAAATGCTCTCAATCTAATGAGCCCTTTAATTCAAATAATTGCTCTTCCTTACTATTGTGTATACTGATAGCCACCATGGCTCATAATGAAAATCATCTCTGATAATTTTCTTCTTGCTGACCTCATTTGTTGTGCATTCATTTCTACGTACTTTCTGTATCAAAATCTAGTTATCTATATGATACATAATCTTCAACAAAATTGAAATTGTGATTCCTTTCATGCCTTCTGATGTTTGGAAATGAAATTGATGTGTTATGTGGATTATATGTAACAAAAGATGGAGGAAAATTCTAGTTTGAGGGCAGCAAATTGCCGAGCAAAAGGTGGGGCACCTGGGTTCAAAGTTGCAATCTTGGGTGCTGCTGGGGGCATTGGCCAACCTCTTGCTATGTTGATGAAGATAAATCCTCTAGTCTCGGTTCTTCATCTCTATGATGTTGTCAACTCGCCTGGTGTCACAGCTGATATTAGTCACATGGACACTGGTGCTGTGGTAATATTTCATTATCATTGCTATTAAATATTCTTCTTCTTTTATGTTGTTTCCCCTCCCTCTTATGCTGCAACTTTTTGTTACAATCAATAGTAAAATTGATTATTTTCTTGAAACTTTGATATTTACCTGATATTAAAACAATGAAATTTAGATTTCAACCATTTTTTTAAACCCTATTTCTAAGTTGGGGTTTTCAATCAAGGATCAATCACATGAAAAATCTGGTGCATATTTAAAATGCAGAACTAGAAAGAGTTGATCTATATGGAATTGGAAAGTAAATGTTATCTCTGGGTTCTAGGTGCGTGGTTTCTTAGGACAGCCACAGCTTGAGAGTGCTCTTACTGGCATGGACCTTGTAATCATACCTGCTGGTGTGCCAAGGAAGCCTGGAATGACAAGGGATGACCTTTTCAAGATCAATGCTGGAATTGTCAAGACCCTCTGTGAAGGCGTTGCAAAGTGTTGCCCCAATGCTATTGTCAACTTGATCAGCAATCCAGTGAATTCCACTGTTCCAATTGCAGCTGAGGTTTTCAAGAAATCTGGCACTTACGACCCAAAGCGACTTCTGGGAGTTACAATGCTCGATGTTGTGCGAGCAAATACTTTTGTGGTATGTAACAATAGCTAGATATTTTTTATTTGTGCTCTACACAGTAAGGATTCTGTTAATTCTCATTTGACTTTAATATCTCGATTTGTTGTTCGTTAATAAAAATGACAATCGTCCAACAATAAATATCCTTCAATTGCAAATATTAGGCAAACATCAGGTAGATTTATGAAGTAATCAAGTAAAAGACTGCTCCAAATGTGCAACACATATGCATAAAGTAATATATAAGTTTAAGTACATCATGGATCCAATATGCAATGCTATTGAATATTGATCCTCTCTTTTTCGTCCCCTCTAGTGACAAGATGATCCATAGCATTACCTCTGCATTCCCATGCAAGATAATTGTCCATATTATTGTGGTGCTTGTTTCGAAATATTGAGTAAATTCTAATTGTGGATCCTCCAATACGTTGCTCATGATTTTCTATTTTTAAATATCAAGTACAGAATCTCTTCTTAAATTATCAGTCATAAATAATCATATCAGAGTTCTCAGTCTTTCTTGTGATTCACTCTCATAGTTTTGTTTTCATATTGATAACATGAGAATACATTTCCTTAGTAATCATTTGCAATTGATTTTATGACATAAGAAAATTCCTACATCATTTAATGCACATCTTCAACAATGGATTGCAAGATTTTTTTTTAAAAAAAAGAAAAGGATGAATTCTGCCAGATCATGATAAATAATGGTAGTGCACTAGTGCTTGCAGAGTGCCAAGTAAAAGCATATATGTTTAATTGATTTATTCTTTATTTTTGGATAATAAGCAGTATTTTATGCCATCCAATGATTTTTTACAGGCAGAGGTGCTGGGGCTTGATCCTAGGGAAGTTGATGTTCCAGTTGTTGGAGGTCATTCAGGAGTGACAATTTTGCCACTTCTGTCACAGGTCTTATAGAAATGAATTTTCAACTTCATCAATTTCAGATTTGTTAATCCAGCCATCTAAGTAATGCATGTTATAATGTAATCAAAATTGTGAAATTAAAAAAATAAACAAAAATTTTCAGGTTAAGCCTCCCTGCACTTTAACCAAAGAAGAATCTGAATACCTTACAAATCGCATTCAAAATGGTGGGACAGAAGTTGTTGAGGTAATGTCACTCAGTGCCTTTCATATAATTCGAATCAAATTGGAAAATGAAATATGATCAGATTATCATTGGAGATTCAAATGTTTTCTTGTATTCCTTGCTCACGTATCCACTGGCTAATGTCTTCTTTAATGCAACTGGAAAGGCAAAGTTTTGGCATACAATTTCATGCAAGCATGTACCTCTATCAACTTGGTTATTTATCAGGACCAAGCAATACATATGCAAAATCATCACTCACATTTTAATAGGATGTTTTGAAATGTTGGTGGAAGCTTATTGCTCTTAAGTGAATTAAGTTCAGAGAGGAAGAGGAAATAGGTAATACTTATAACTGGGGCTTGGGGGGTGGGGGGAAGAGCAAATTGTGATGAATTCATAGAGCTACCTATTGCAGACTGTCTTTTGTACTTTATTGATGAAATCTTTGACTTCAACCCAGACAGAGTTAGAAGCTTCAAAACTTCTGTACCATAAAATATCTTCATGGGTTATGGTTACAAGATTTTGGACAATTTCCTACAAAATAATTAATATTTCTTCATTTGGCTAGCAATGAGACTGTAATCTTGACGTATGCTTTTATTTAATTCCTTCTCTAGTTAGCTGGCATAGTTGCTTCAGTCATCTGATACACTGATACGCCTATTGACCAGAGGCAAGATGCCTAGACAAATTGCACCATAGGACCAAAAACCAACCTAGTTTGCACTTTTCTGATACCAGATTTTCTCAAGAAAATTGTACTCTCTCTCTCTAGGTTAATTATGCTTTAAACTATTTTCACTACTTCTGCATTTGCTAATATCAATTAATTAACTCATAGTTTATATGGTTTTTTCATGTTACGTAGGCAAAAGCTGGGGCTGGTTCTGCAACGCTGTCAATGGTAATATTTTGTTCATTTTGTGACCTTCTAGACATAGAGCTTCAAATATTTATTCAAGCAAATAAGGAAAACTAATATCAGTAAGTGCATTGTATAGGCATATGCGGCCGTTAAATTTGCAGATGCATGCCTTCGAGGTTTGAGAGGAGATGCAGGTGTCGTGGAATGTGCCTTTGTAGCTTCTCAGGTGCTTCTTCAAGCTGAATTTTTCTATACTAATGATCTTGGATTTTTATTTGAATTGCAAAACTCATTTATAAAGCATGCCTTTTTTTGCCAAAATGTTGATAATAGGTGACAGAACTTCCTTTCTTTGCATCCAAGGTACGACTTGGTCGTACTGGAGCTGAAGAGATTTACCAACTGGGACCTCTAAATGAGTATGAGAGGTATGATGATATGCATTTATTACCACTACATGATTATTTTCTCTATTGGAAACTAAGTATGAAGCAAGACAAAATATAATCTACTTTCCTCATGATTCTTTTGATAGAGTTGGATTGGAGAAAGCAAAGAAAGAGTTAGCTGGAAGCATCCAAAAGGGTATTTCCTTCATTTGGAAATAACTGCTGAGAAGATGCTAATCACAATCTTATCATCTCCTTAAAGGCTCTGTATAATTTTTGTTTACTATCTCAAATTCCCTCAGTCTTAGTAATCTCCTATTGTATCCTGAACCAGTTAGAAATTTCCCTCAAACTATCTTTCGATCCCCATTCTCTTGGGTTGAGTTGCAGCAATTTAACCAAGGGATGTTCAGGGCATTTCATGGACTCTGCATAGGTTTGGTTGCCTTAACATGCAAACAATGCAATTCCATCTGATAATCTTTCTTGCGGAACTGAAGTGTGCTTACTTTAGAAAAGTATAGAAAACATATAATGTGTAGTCATCCAAAAGACATTACGGGTGTGGTTCCCAGAACACCCTCAAACAAATAAGGCATCAGAGCAAGAGCAATATCATTTGTCAAAAATATGAAGACATTACAATACAAGGTATTGTTCTGTTAGTGAGGACAACTCTTTATTTTCAATAATATGGAGAGGATTCTATTATAGAGCGTACGTTTTTGGTATATTATACGGAGTAATAGTTATTAAAATGTAATAAGAATTGTTTTCAAAAAAAAAAAATGAAATAAGAATTAGTATTACAAGTGATACAAAGAGCTAGAACGACAACTATTTCTATTCATTCTTTTGGTAATAACTAATAACACAGGAATAGAGAACTGAATCAATGTTAAGATAGTGGAATCGCATCATATTTTAGTCAAATTTCTTAAAATACCATTTCAAAAGAAAAAATAGATTTACACTTTTATAGTGAGTTTTGTTTTGCTTAAAATATTAAGTACAAATTGAAAAAAAAAATTATATAACTAGTATTATTTTTATAACTAAACAACTCCTAAGAAATAACTAATTACATAACAAGGTTCATTATTGTCATTATTGCGTATTAAACCTGCCTTTCTTTTTTCGTCCTCCCCCTACTCCTAAGTCGTGTTGTCAAATGCTACCGTGCATCTTATTGTTGCATTAATTTCATGAATTGACAGAAGTGTTATTAGGACTATAACAAAATGAATATTGCAACAATATATAATTCTCAAGAAAAAAGGGCCGATGTTCTGCCATCCTCACTGAAAAGGATATGGAGAAGTCACACAATCATAAGGCAAGTAGATAGTCTTTATTACGCGAATTTGTACAGTTAATAATAGCACCTCTTTTTAACTCATCAAATATAACCAAAAAAAAAAAAGCAAAAGAAAAAAGAGGATTTCTTCTATACACTTTGCTCTGGTAACTTTTTTTTTTTTTTTTTTTTTTTGATAGGTACACTTTGCTCTGGTAACTTTAATCAAAATTAAATCCCTTCAACAATTTACAAGGTGAGGGGGTTGGAGGGAGGGTGAATAATAGGGGCCTTAGACATTGTCACATTCCCCGCAGCCACATTTGGTGCCACTGTATCCTCCACAATAACAGGGTTAACTTGCATGACTCTCTCTGGCACAATCTTCTCACCATCGACCTTTGCCAAAACTTCAAAATGCATTCTCACATTCTCTGGCTTTGTCCTCCACGCAGGAAAACCCTCAAAATCAATCCCATCTCCTTCTTTCAACTTCTTCTCAACCCCAAAACCTATCTTTAGAAATGTCTGAGCTGACACGTCTGCCTTCAACAACTTGAAGGAACCTTTCTTGTTAGCCTTAGGACCCAGCACCGAAGAGAGCAGTGTCTCAAAACCAAGCAAGTTTGAGTTTGAGCCATTGACTGAAGGAAGAGGCCACATTGTGGTGAACTGACTTGGCGTCAAGAGTGTGGTGGCATCTTCTTGAAGATCAATAGTGGAGAGGGCCTTTGATGTTGAGGATAACTCCACAAGCCCTGGTGCAAGGCGCTTAAGCTTCAGCCTGTTGGTGGAAGAGGGTGAAGATGAGGTGGGGGCTGTGAGTGAGGTAGGACCAACAATGCGAAGTGAAAGGAGTGAAGCACCTTGAGTACGGGAAGCATGGCGGACCTGTTCAGCCAGGGTTAATAGACCAGATGCAAATCCATTTTGGGATCGGTTTAAGGGGAGTGGGAATTCAAGTGGGTGGCGTAGGCTAACTGATCTGGCACCCTTGACAGTAACAACAGCACCATCTGCTAACATCACTTTCTTCAAGACACCAGCATCCACATCATGCTGCACAATCAAGATAACAACAAAATGAATGACGAAATTTCAGAGATCACAGCAGTGGCCCCCTTATCAGATCCTAAAATGAACAATCAGTGGGTTTGTTACCCTATGACCATGGTGTTAAAGGAAAACCACATATAAACAATTGGACGTCAACCTAAAGATACTAACTCAAAACCAGTATGTTTTCCCTTTGATAATCGTTTTTCCATTCTTTTTTTTTCATCTGAAAATTTTAATATCATGTGTATATAGTATATACAGTTTCCCAAGTATTAGAAGATTTCAAAGGTTTTGCTCCATGAAATCATTAATATCCAAAATCTTAAGCAATAGACATTACAATCCCCTAGACAATTTACATGCCAGCAACTCAGAAAATCTTGGATGGAAATTAGATTCATATAGCAAATACTCACAACTGGTATGAATTTCTACACACCAACACACAACAGTCTGTTTCAAACCCATCTACTTGGGTATATCAAACCCACTTGCAAGACTCAAAATATGAACTGAACAAGTTTGAGCAAACGTTCGATTAACATTTGTGGACACAAAATCTCTACATTATCCACAAACTCTAAACAAAGATAAAGCTTATTAGTTACTAGTTACTGCTATCCCATTCCACCCCACATGTTTATATAATCCATTGGATTGCCTCAAGGCCATAAATATCGAATCCTCTAACACCAAATTTTCATATAGATTCAAAAAATTCACCAAATTCCATGCACAAAAAACCTACAAACCATCCCAAATATGATTCATCTAATTCTAGCAAACAACAAAATGCAGAGACTGAGACAAAATATAACAGGAAATTAAAAATAAAATAAAAACTCACTGGAAGAGAGATGCGCATATCTTTGGCATCCTGAATCCAAAGCTCCATGGGTCCAGCCAACTGAAACGGAGCTAGAACCGGCAAGTTGGGATCTGATTTTCCCTTCTCAACCAACCCATTGTCCACTCGGAAAATAGGCAAATCCACATATTCCCAGCGGTTAACATCCTCCAAAAGCTTGAATGGAAGGACCTTTTTGTCGATTTCCACATTGAATTCATACGCCACTGAATGCCCCACTTGGGCATCCCTCAGATCAAACCCTGATACCTTGAAATCATCCGCTTGAAACCCTAATCCTTTCACTATCGCTTCCTTCAGATCCTATACATCAAAAATTTACAATAATCAATCTTCCCTGTTGGCTAGCTGAGATTTTTTTTTTTTTTTTGGTTTTCAATCGAGTTCTTCACAGTTAACAGCGTTTGGTTAACGAGAAAACGAAGAAAAATAAATTTTAAATGTAAAAATTGAAACCAAATCATTCCCTAGAAACCCCAAATCATGAACCAGAAATTTTTATTCCCAAAATTTCTTCTGCTAACAAAAATACAATAATCAAAATCTTATTTCATTAAAGTTGTCAAATTCAGGATTTTGAAGCTTCCCTGATTGCTAGATGAAGGTTTTTAATCGAATGCTTAACAATTGGCCGCGTTTAGTTAACGAGAAAATATAAATTCTGAATCTAACAACTGAAACCAGATCAAATAAAAAAATCGCTAATCATGAATCAGAAAAAAATATAATTTTCCCAAATTTTATTTTCCTCTTAATTTTCTGAGCAACCAAACAGGAAAACCAAAACCCTAAGAACAGAAACAAAAACTGAATTTGCAATAGAATAAGTAAGAAACTTACAGAGATGGCTTTCGGGTAGGGAGGATTGAAATCTGAGGAAGAAGAAGAAGAGGAAAACAGAGGCGAAGACGACGACGTTTGGATCGCGATGAGGAAAAATAGTAAGAACATGGATTTGCATTGCAGAGAGACAGGTTTTGGAGCCATTGGGTTGATTTTGATTTTGATTTTGATTTGAACAATACAAAAGAAAAGAGGTTGTTTTTAATGTGTGGGTTGTTGTAAAAAGAGCGGTTGGGGTTAATTTGGGAAAGTTTGGTAAAAAAAAAAAAGAGTGGTGGAGGAAGATTCTGGGAGTGGTGACTTGGAGGGTTTGGACCAATGGGAGAGGAGAAAGTGATCTGGAGAGGAATTTGATTGGTTGGGATTTGTTGGCGTTAGCAGATTTGTGACGTGGAAGCAAGTCAATGCGGTCTCGGTGCTTGACTATAGGGAAGAAGAAAAAAAATAGGATATAAATAATAATTTAAAAAAAAATAAAATAAAAACGTCGCCGTTTGGAGTTTTGATTTTTGTAAGAGAAATTTTAAAAAGTTTTTGGTTTGGTTTGAAAAAAAATCATTGGCGTCGCCCGGGTTCGAACCGGAGACCTTCAGTGTGTTAGACTGACGTGATAACCAACTACACCACGACACCACTGTTGTTGCTTTGTCTGGAATAAAACTATTTCTTGGTGTCATTCGCACACAATTAGTTTAGAAGTGTATATATATATATATATATATATATTTTTTTTTTTTTGGTTAAAAGGAAATATATATAAAAACTAAATAGCCAAGATGGCCATATCATTACGTTTTCGTCCTTGCCAAAAAAGGAAAAAGTTTATATTATGTTATCTCAAATAAAGTTAAGTGTATATTATGCTTTTTTTTTTCACCATCAATTATGCATTTCTCTCTTCAATCAATAGAACTCAATCAGGCTTTCCTACATACGTCGGGTGAAAATATTATTTTTTTGAAAAAGTAGTACAAATCATTTGCACTGTACAGTCTGGATCAAATGGACTAGATTGAAAAAATAACTAACACAATTGCTTCCTTATTGAGTCTCTAGACACCAGAGAAAGTAAACATTCATTTTTTTTATTATTATTATTAATAACTTTGCAGAAATTTGTGTTTCTATAGTCATTGTAATGGATATACCACCAATTATAAGTACGGTGGTCCGTCTGCTTTACCTTTCGGAAGCAATCCTTAATTCCTTATGGCTTTACCAGCCAGAGTGATTTTGATTGTAATCAAAATACATCTAAGAAAATCCCCTATAATAATCATTTACGTGAATCTAGAGGTTTGCAACAATACAAGTGCCATATGAGAAGAGAGAAGCCAATTGATTTGCTCAGAAGCATTTGCAAGTGCCAATTGTGGTGCACCTGAACTTAGAAAAATTATATAATCCTAATGGTAGACCATGTTACTTATCCATCATTCTACTAAAAGACTTTCACATGTTTAAAATTGAGTCAGTTGTTGATAATAATAAAAATTTCTTGAACCTCAGTATTCTTATGTGCATTTAATGCTCTGGTGTTCATCATAAACTTGGTGTACATATATCAAAGGTAAGCTGTCCAGGCTTGTATTGAGCATTATCTCATTCAATGTTGCGAAAATATTTATTCATGTTCACAGTAGTTGGTTCTAAATTAAAGCCTGAGGCTAGGCATTAGGAATTTTGATATGTGTGGCTCAAAATCTCATTCAGAGTCTCAATGTAAAATAACATTTTATTAAAAGACACAGAAGGACCCTGCAACTTCCAGTATTTTGATGTGTAAAATGACAGGACTGAAAACAATAGGTTAGCAAATAAAATGAAAGGAGAATTGATTTAAAGAGGAAAATTAGAATAACAATGAGAGTGAGATAAGACACAACAGAACCAGTGAAGACGAGAGAATATCAAGCAATCTGAATATAACTATAAGCTATGAATTCCGAATAATCTCATTACCCTTTAAATATCCTAGACGAGAGAATTGTCGTCAAAACCTTGAGCAATATCACAAATAAGGCCTATGATATAATAGAATCATAGGCCTTTGATTCTATCATAAGAAATTTCACTGAAATGTCTAACAAGTCCATGGCTGCAGCAGCTTCATATATATGTTTGTATGTCTATATGAAAAAAAACGCAAGTAATCAACCATCCTTTGAAGTTTCGAGTAGGTGAGACATATTCCCTTCAAATTTAGCAAGTAAAAGATACCTAAGAAAACCCCTGACTGAGCATTACGTCTTTCTGACTTTTAGCTAGTTCCATCTCCAGGATTGCAATTGCTTTTTCTGATGCCTGGTAACACTGCACTTCCTCAGCAATTCTTTGGCGGATGCTATTCAATTTTTCAACCATTAGAGACAGTTCCTTTTCAGCATTTGCGACAGATTCTCCCAACACACTGGCAACTTGAATAGATGTTCCCATTTTGCCACCATGAGGCTTACTTCCTCCACCACTCATTGTACCAGATGTTTCAAAAAGAGCACCATCAAGTGTTACCACACGTCGATTCTTTGTTTCCACTATATGCAATATGTGTTGCCTGAAAATGAAAAATAGAAGCTATATTAAAATTTGCCAGACCCAAGTCAACATGAATGTGAAATCTCCAATAAACCATATAAACTTCCAAGATCTACTTGCACCAATATGGCAATATTGGTTATTTAACTCTCAATAAGATGGAAACCACCCACAGACTGAACTTGAGGATTTAACCTCATCAAGAGACCAATGCAAATTAGGCATTAATGATAATTCTTTTTGGTATAAACAGATTTACGTTTCTGATACAACGTATGGCAGGGCTAAGATGCCCAAGGCCTTAAAAAATTATTTCTTATCTCTTAGAATATGTTTGCTTACATTGTGACATATTCCACTTAAGATTCTATCAGCAGTAAAACATCTAAAATTTCCTTCTCATTTGTCTTGGATTCCAGTTGAAAAGGATCTGTTACAAGGTAGATTGCGCACAATTTTCTTTAGGAAAGTGTGCATGCGCACACAGGCAATAAGAAATTAAAAAGTTATAAGCTGACAACTTTAGTTACTCCAATGCAACTAATCCAAATAAACCAAGCACAAGCAGCTAAAACCAACTTATTAGCCACAATGCCAAATTATCAAAACACCAGCTTGCTTTTAGAAACAAGTGAGCAAACTTAACACCGCATTTTTTTTTACAATTTTGAATCAGAAGAATAATCCAATGATTTAGAATGAAACTGGAAACTGCCCAGTCAGGATCCTTAACTAAAACAGTGTTTCCCAGTGCTGCAAAGAAAGCAAGTTTCATTCTTTCATCCTGAACTTTAATTAAATCAAAAGATGCGGAACTCCCTCTGGAGTGCTTATCTTCTCCTTCAACTTGGGTAAAAATTCAACTTGCTTCTCCTGCAAGGGGAATTTAAAATTATAAAATAAAATAAAAAGTGGTCATAATTTTATGAGTCCTCTTCAATTAATGGGAGTCTACCATATATGAAGGAAAGAGATTTTTTTTTTTTTTTTGATAAGTAACGAAAATTTTATTAAAAAACTAAAAACAGCCAACCCGAGTACATTGGGAATGTACTATGGGGGCATAAATCAATAACCAAGAGTACAACGATCAAGTAAAACAGGAAGGGAAGAACAAGTAAAATGACAAAAAACCACACTCCAATCGAGGAGCGTGTGTAAAAAAAGAGACTTAATCTCTAACATAGAGCGTTCACATCCCTCAAAGCTTCTAGCATTCCTTTCGCGCCAAATACACCATACCAAGCAATGAGGCACAATTCTCCACAACTCAATATTTCTATGTCGACCAAACTTTCCTTGCCAAGACTCAAACAATTCAATAACCTTCTGCGGCATAACCCAATGAATTCCAAACAAACAAAACACCAACGACCACAACTCACAAGCAATGGGGCAATGAAGAAGAAGATGATCCACTGACTCCCCCACACTTCTTACACATATAGCACCAATCAAGAACTAACACACGTCGCTTGCGAAGGTTATCTATTGT
Organism: Quercus aquifolioides; assembly: GCA_019022515.1. NCBI lineage: Eukaryota > Viridiplantae > Streptophyta > Magnoliopsida > Fagales > Fagaceae > Quercus > Quercus aquifolioides. The sequence continues at coordinate 28,304,176 of CM032332.1, read as the reverse complement.
TAAAATCTTACCTAAGGAAGCAGACCATGAAAAGAAGGCTACCCTTGGAGGAACCTTCGATTTCCAAATCATCTTCCAAGGGAAGGATAATATGGGAGGAGGGTATAAAGACAATAGAATCCTCGAACCTAAAACCTCTATTCCTTGCTGGCTTCCAACACACCCTATCCGGACCCAATCCCCGTACCCCGCCGAAGAGTAGACCATATCCATAAATAGATCAAAGGATTCTTGTTCCCAATCTTGAGGAGGGCGACGAAATTTAGCATCCCAATGAATCCTCCCACCAGACCAACACATCACCTCCGCTACTGAAGACTCCTTTGTTCTACTAATACAATAAAGTTCTGGAAAAACCTCTTGGAGAGTACGATCCCCACACCACAAATGCTTCCAAAACTTCACTCTAGTACCACCCCCCACATCAAACAGAAGTAGTTTAGAAAAACTCATCCAACCACTCCTAATATGTCTCCACAAACTAACACCATAAGCATTGGTCACCTTTTTCGTGCACCAACCACCCCAATCATTCCCATATTTCACCTCAATAACCTTCCTCCATAAAGCATCGGTCTCCATGCCATACCTCCATAACCATTTTCCTAACAAGGCAGAATTAAAACTCCTTAATCGTCTAATACCCAACCCTCCAACCTGCAGTGGCTTGCAAACCTGAGCCCAACTGACTAAGTGTAATTTAGAATCACCATTAATACCACTCCACAGAAAATCTCGTTGTAACTTCTCCATACGATTTGCCACCTTCCCAGGTAAAGGCAGAAGGGAAAGGAAGTATGTAGGTAAGGAGGAAATAGTACTTTTAATAAGAGTTACCTTACCTCCCTTAGATAGATACAACCTCTTCCACCCTGCTAATCTCTTTTCCATCTTTTCCAAAATGGGGTTCCAAATTGACACCTCCTTAAAGTTAGCTCCTAACGGAAGTCCCAAATATCTCAATGGAAGAGAGGATTGCCTACAACCCAACATCCCCACCAGAACATCCATACTGTGCACCACCCCTATAGGAACCAACTCAGATTTCCCCAAGTTAATCCTTAAACCTGAGACCTCCTCAAATCTAGCCAGAATTGCTCTCAAACTAGCTATTTGTGAAGGATCAGCATCACAAAAAAAATAAGAGTGTCATCAGCAAATAAAAGATGAGACACCATCACCGAGTTGCCAGCCGTATTACTACAGAGAAGCCTAAAAAACTGACTAGTAGCAGCAGCCACATCCAACATACGACTCAAACCTCCATAACAATATCAAATAGCAACGGAGACAAGGGGTCCCCTTGCCGAATCCCCCTAGAACTAACCAAAAAAATCAGAAGGACTACCATTGATCAGAATGGAGAATCTAACAGTAGAGATGCAACACATTATCCATTTTCTCCATTTCTCTGAAAACCCACAGCGCTGAAGCATATACATTAAAAAAAATACCCCAACTCACATGGGTCGTATGCCTTCTCCACATCCAACTTGCACAACACTCCTGGAACAACCTGACTTCAATCTACTATCAACACATTCTGAAGCAATTAAAAACGAGTCCAATATCTGTCTATCCTTTCAACAAAATCATTCGGAGAATCTGAATTAAGCCCTTGTGCCACCCTTTAAGACGATTGGCCAACGACCTTAGAAAGAATCTTATAAATCCCACCATCTTAAGCTAATAGAGCCCGAAATCCCTATGCTCCACACATCCACCTTTTTGGGGATTAGAAGCGCAAGGAAAGAAGCATTAAGGCTCTTCTCAAACAAAGCCTGAGATTTATGCACACACACACACTACTGTATGGCATTAAATATCAAGGTGGCAACCAAATCTGAATTTTCGCTTTCTAAATTTATTGACTCCTCCATCCTGTTAAGTAAGTTGTGATATTAAATGCTTAATTCAGATTTTACCTATCATAAAAAATAAAAATAAAAAGTTGTGATATTAACATTTCAAAACCCCTTTGACTGCTGCAAGTTTTGGTTGCACATCACCAAAATGTTGACCAAAAACTTTTGCAACCCAAACCCAAATGAGCAACCCCATAGATCCTACAATATGTAAAGATTTGCTTTGTTATCTACAGTTGTCTCTTCTTACTATTTCAAACCAGCTAGTAGATTCAATAGGGACAATTTATACTATCATAATTTTAAACTAGAGGATCTACAAACTGGAGATATCAAACCTGCTCTCATTAAGATATTCTAGTCTTAGACACAAGGAAAAGAACATTAACAGGTGTCAAAAATTTGACAAAATGCTATTTTGGGGAATGAACACAAAATATTTATTTCAATAAAGTGAAGCACAAAGTGACAACATATTTGATGGTAGCAGGGATCATCAAAGATGTAGCAATAGGAAAGCAAGTTTTTTGGCAAGTAACAGGAAAGTAAATTCATATAATAAAAATAAAAATAAAAACCCCAGATTGATAATGACAGCATCAGCTGGAAGGATACATGTTCTCATCTTAATGAAGAACACTGAGCTATTTTAGAGGCCGGCTCCCCATAAACAGCCCATTTGCAAGTTATACCTTCCATCCTTAACTTTCATTTTTTCAGCTAACTAACAAGAATTATGCCTCCAATTAGCATTAGCACTAACACAAGTAATAGACAAAGTGCATCATTAAAAATAGGATATTGATGTAGCAAGCAGGAATAAGAGGGTAAACTTTCACTAGGATAAGACGCAAACTGTACTCACTGCTTATATGCTTCATCAAATTTTTTGACATATTTGTTGGTGCCAATTATATCCTCAAGATATTCAAAAAAACTTTCATCATGGGGTCCCTGAGCTTTTGGCTTCATAAGTGAAATCTGCTCAACTTCATGTGTCTTTCCCCTTCACAAGTGTATATTTAGTTCAGTTTTCTGGTTGAGGGCTAAATAGAAGAAATTACTGTATCTGCCCAGTGGAGTTTGCTGGGCTCAATAATTTCTCCCAATATAGGCTATACTAGTCAGGAAGTTTGGATACTATAGCAGTAAATTATATTATTTTGTATATAGTTCAGGTTTTATATATTTACAAGGATAGAGAGATTCATCTCAATCATGGTGGCTTGAAAATGTGCAAGGTGGTACTTTGAGTCATAACATCATAAGATAAAACTTTTCTTTTGTTTGGGAGTCACTAAAACTTCTATCATGAATCATGACCAATGATGTTGATTGGTGACAGTAGTTGTAGATTTATATGGTGTAAAGATGACTAAAAGTTCTTACAGTATACCACAGTGCAAAGACTCAAGAATCAAGAGGAATATTCTTCAAACTTAGAATGTACACACACATTAACACAAGAAAAAAAGAAAAGAAAAGAAAACTATTAACCAAAATATAAAAAAAGAGTTTCTCCGATAGTTTGGATCATTTCACTAACAAAGTATGAACTAGGAGCATTGTATTGTGCCTAATATTTTTTTTTAGTGATTCCAATTCATTCAACACAGAAAGACATAGTTTATTCAGCCAAAGAAGAAGGCAAGGATTAAAAGAAATGGACACCATGAGAGTGCTGAGCTGGAACAAAAAAATATACCACTAGCCTTGAATGTAGAGAACATCAGCTCCTGCCCTAAAGGGCTGTTGCATGCATTGGTTAAATTAGATACCACCACCCCTGCAGACTGTCAGATTCACTACATAAAATGAAAGAGAACGACAGTATGCCACTTCATAGCAGCAATAGTTACGAGAAGAAACTTCATATTAAAGAATAATCAATAGCAATTTCAGTTCTCTCTCATGGTTAAAATGATCAGCATGCATGTTCAATAAGGTTTTTTCGCTAAAAGGAAGGAAAAACCAGCTCAATTCAGTACATAAAATGAAAGAGAATGAAAGTATGCCACTTCACAGCAGCAATAGTTACAAGAAAAAACTACATAACAAAGAATAATCAATAGTAATTTCAGTTCTCTCACTGTTAAAATGACCAGCATAAAAACCAGCTGAATTCAGTACATTTAATGAAAGAGAACAGTATGCCACTTCATAGCAGCCGTAGTTACAAGAAAAAACTACATAACAAAGAATAATCAATGGTAATTTCAGTTGTCTCTCATTTACCTACAAAAAAAAATTTCAGTTGTCTCTCATGGTTAAACTGGCCAGCGGGCATGTCCAATAAGGTTTTCTTAATAAAAGGAAGGAAAATCAGCCCTTGATTTTGGCTGGTACTCTTACAAGTATTGCTAGCAACTTCTTCAGCCACATATTATTCAGCCCTTGATTTTGGCTGGCACCACCCATCAACCTTCTCACTCACAATCACCA